>QQSS02235069.1:0-10048 GCA_003687565.2 Craspedacusta sowerbii | reverse complement strand
TTTTTTGAAAGCTCTGCGATGTGTGGCTTCCACGTCAAGGAGGCATCAATCAAGACTCCTAAATATTTTACCTTGTTTGATAAAAATATTTTCGTTCCACCGAAGTTAATAGTAAGACGAAAATCATCGTGATCGACATTTTGACTTCCATATGCCAGGAACAAATCATAAACAAAAGTTAATTGATTCCTTCACAACTCTGATGGACCGCCTAAATAGCCTTCCACTTCATCCATGCTTCAAGCTACTCATACATCAACGCTTCATGCTATCACAAATCAGTTGGTACCTGACAGTTTCCGAAATAACTGAATCATGGGTCCAGAAAGTTCTTGACAATAAACCAAGGCACTATTTTTGACTATGGCTAGACTTGCCAGTTAGCTACACCCTCAGCGCAGTAACCCTCGGGCGAAAGAAGTACGGCCTCGGTATTTTCCTTGTTTCTGCACGACTTTTGCAATGTCAAGTGACATATCGTAAGTGTCGTAAACTATTCAAGAATCCAGACGTCGTTTCGATTTAAAACAGCAGGAGCCCTGGAAAGAACATCCGCCCGGATAGCTATACATCGGCCAAAGAAGTTTTAAAAGACACTCTCGAGAAGTCCGAGAGCCGCTTTCTTTCAAAACTAACGACCCAGCCACTAGTCATGAAATCAATATGGGACAAAGGTCTCCCTACCTGTGCAAAGTACTGGTCTGCAGTCTGCGAACAGATGCCGCGATCTATTTATAATTTTGCGATTCGATATTTATGCAACAGTCTGTCCAACCGTAGCAACACTTTCAAATGGGGTAGCGTTCCTAGCCCAAATTGACTTCATTGCCAAACACCCCAATCACTGGGACACGTTACTGGAGGGTGCAAAAAAGCGGTCAAGGAAGGAAAATTTAACTGGAGACATGACTCAGTCCTTCTTCACTTCACCAAGGCCATAACCTCCATTCCCAATGCGAAAGTATGTAATGACCTCAAAGATGGTGATCTCTTCATGTCTCCAAGTGTAGTGAGTGGGGAAAATCTAAGACCAGACCTACTTGTTCAGAAGGGACCGGACATGTTCGTAATGGAGTTGACGATCGGGTTTGAAACTAATATGTCAAAAAATGCAGACAGAAAACAACGGTACTACCAAGACCTACTTAAAAACATAAACCCAGGAGGCAAGGTAAGTTTCCTAACCTCTCCATGGACACAAGCGGTGTACTATGCAACAAGTCAAACCAAATCTTGGAATGGCTGCAAGAAGTTGGATTAAAAGAGCGAGATGCCCTGTACACCTTGGAAAGGATTATGAATGTGTGCTTACGGTGCACCTACTTCCTGTTTTGTAAAAGAGACGAGCAGATTGAAATTTCGAAAATTTCATTGTGCTGAACGCTGTGTCAGCAACCCTGCCATGCCTGCTTGCAGCCAGTGGCAGCTGTTGACATGTAGAAATTCATTCACATACGAGTAGAAAAATACCATACTTTCGGTGTAAAAAAGTTGGGCCCGCGGTCGATGCAATGCAAACCAAACATACAGATCGCAAATCAGCGAGTGCCTCCAGTCGACGTGGATGAAAGCTTCCATTAACTCGGTAAGGAGTTTAGCGTCAGTATGCGCTGTGATAATGTGAAGACAAAGCTTCTAGCTGATGTCTCGCAGTATCTTGCAAAAATCGACCTTATTCCAATCAAGCCATTCCGTAAGATAAAAATTGTCAACCATTTTGTTTACTCCAAATTGCGCTGGAGATTTTCTGTTGGCGAGCGAGTTGGCGAATTTATGGTGCGCAATCATCAAGCTCTCAATTAACAGGCTACTCCCATTTGGAGCGACACCTGCACAGAGTTTTGAAGCAGGCGTGAAGATCGAAATTGATCGGCAATTGATGAGTAGCCCGGTATTGACCGATTGGGCTCGACGGTTGCTTGTGTTCCTCGCTGCGTTGGTGCAGGGGGAGGGTTGTTATGCCGATATAGCCAGCGTTGCAGAAGCCACATTAAAACTTATAAACAACGCATTGTTGACCCTGGTATCGCGATTTCAGATAGGAAAAACTGCGGCCCCACGCCTTTTCCGGATTTCTACTACCCCTCCTCCTCCAAAATAATTCTTCAAGGTTGTTTTGGCATAAAATTATCGTTTACTGCTGCTACTTTACACATAAAAGCCTGTCACAGTTTCTGATCTTCGCAGATTCTTTCGTGCTCCACAAACAATTTGGTTGGTATGACCAGCTCTAAAAAAGAACTGCGCATTACATATCAAGGCTAGAACATCTAAATTCAAATACTGCCACCCTCACGTCCCGACCTGAAAACTACCACGGTGTTAAGTTTTACTCAAAGGTGAGCGAAAATCGCAGTAGCTGACCTACTCAGACCTCGATAAAAAGAGTGCTTTGCATATGGCTATGAAAATGCAAAAGCATATGTGTACTTTGTTGCCTATAGTCACGTTAGGTGACGTCAGTAGTAATCGCCAATAAGAACAAAAACTGTGTTCTTAATGGCTCTGATACAACCGAAAAAGCTAAAATAGTATATTTGATGCGGTCAAAATATTCAAAAGCCAGACAGATGATCCATTCTTGATTAGCAGTCGTAACTCGGGTAGCCGGACTCAATAACCTCGCTAGCAACAATCAAACACGATAAAATATTGGCAAATCTTAAAGTTAAATGATTTGAAAGGTGACGAAGAAAATTCTCGAACATGAATGTACGCACACAACGTTTGCATGTTAAACAATCAAATCATAAATTGAGCTCATGCTGTTGAGACGCAAGAAAACCTCTTTTGTGGGAAAATTCCTTTCAAACGCTTATTATTTTTTGGAGCGGGAAGTATAGAAGCGTAGCGATGGCCGTAACATGTTAGTGGTCCAGGGCGGCACCAGGGCGTGTAGGAGTTTAAAGTTAGCCATGAAATTTGTTGTATGCCACTTGATTTTTAGGGAACTTACACCTCAGTAGCGGAAATTCGATTTTTAAACTCGTTTTAAGGCGACCGCGCTGTCTGCAGGAATCAGCGCATTTTCGCTATGTTATGGATTGAGTTATTACTTGACTGAAGAAGACTTTCTACTAACAGGCTAGAACTAGGTCGCCATTCTACCTAACTCCGCGCACCTGATTTTATTTATTTATTTTATGTAATGTTTGCTGTGGTTGAAGCAGGTAATAATTTCTCATATTTTTAATTGTAAAAACTAGTGAGAGAAATGTAGAAAATTGTAAAAAGTAGAGCATGTGTTGCAGCAACATCACCAATGTGTAGCCTCCCCTACAGTCGTAATCTGCAGCCCTTAAAAATGAACATTAATAAAAAGGACCTCAACATTACCCAGAATGATGTAGAATTTGATTCAAGTTCAGAATTTGAAATTCAGAATAGTCAATTTTTTTACAAAGAAATATTTCCCGGCATTTAACGACTGTGAATATTCAATGAGTACTCTCACTATTTTGTGTTGCCTTGTCTTTAATTGCATTGTTGTTGTTTTTTGCCGTTCACAAGAATATGCATTATGAAAATTATTTATTGGTTTCTTCCTGATTTTGTTTTGGGGCTGTAACTTTTGAAGAACTTGTGCATTTAAGTTTTGCTTTAGCAAGGAAAAGTGGCTTTGTGACTAGCGACTCTCTCAAATCTTTCAGAGCTAAATTGATTTGCATTCCTATAAATATGATTGTGGCATTGCTTTGATTGAGTGCACACAAGACAAAGCATCAACACTTCAAACCATTGTTTTTGTCACTACCCCATCCAGAGTTAGGCATTGTTTCACAGCCTGTCAGAAATGGACGTTCATTGGATTGCTATTGCCAGAAATGTTGACTGCCTACTATGACCATTAAAGTACTTTTGGTTGAAAGTATTGTGTAGTCATGAGTTTGTAAATGATATCTTGTCTTTTGAAAAGTTTGCGCTGAGAATAAGATAATTTCGAAATTTGAACTAATAAAATTAATCTGTGTGCAGTCAGTCTTTGTATGCAGCGGAGTCCAAGGATTGCTGTATAGAATTTATTGGTTACTGATTAATTAGCTATGTAATTGTTTTGTTGGACTTGCACTCAAGATTTCTCCTAATTTGTTTACTAAATGCCTTTTCAAGATAAATCTCACCTTAGAGGAAACATCAGCATTTGGGACATATCTGAACCTTGATTTTATGGTCCCTTGGTTTTGCGAGACAGTTGCGCTGTGTCATGGTCATATAATGTATATTGTCTTAAGTTGTAAATGTGGGCACTAACCATGCTGCCACTGGAATTCTGGGCAACGCCTGGTAACTTTTGTTGCATATGCTAGCAAAAATCCTGAGAATTGGTCGTATTTCAACTGTATGTTATATTCTCTGGAGCTGCTTGTACCTTGATCTATCACATGAGATCTGCATTGTCACTTACATACCTTTCGCTCTATTTGTAACCAATGCCTCAGGGTGGGAAATGACTGTTTTTTTAGATTGTCTAGTAGTAGATGTTTGTCATAAACTTATAAGTGGCGTCATTCAGGAACAAGTTTCTTTGTTTCCTTGCTTTATATTATGTGGATTATCTTCTTGTATGTTTTTGCTTACTGATATTTGTGGCCAGGTTCTTTTGATATCCATTGTTTTGTAGAAGAGAAGGTATGGTGTTATAATGTGGGAAGCATTATGACTGATCAGAAGAGATCATGGTCAGAAATAGAGAAAATCGTGCACAAGAGCCGAATAGCTCAGTATCAGCATTCATCATTTGTGCCTTCCCATTTTACTTTCCACAAAAACATATTGATATTCCTTGGCATACCTCCTGCTAGTGAAGCATGTGGAAATGAAAACACCCTTGTGTACACTGATGTTGAAAATGGTTTGTGGGAAAGCATGGATCTGGAAAACAATGGAAGCCAAGCATCACATCCGTATCTTTTCCTGTTTCAGTAACCTGTAGTATAATGCGAGAATATGTTATAACAATGTGTTTATTCGATGGCTAAAACCTAACCTTAATGCCCAACTTAACCATCTAGCTCTTACTCTTTCTATCTAGATCTATTCTTTCTGCCTTCATACTTTGTTCTTCTCTCACTAATTGTGCACGCTTTCGTACAGCTGTTATTCCCTCGTGTTTTTTTATTATTGAACTATAATTTGCTTTGTGCCGTCCCTTCTGGAATTGTTAATCGGTTGCTGAGTGAGCAATTGTAGAGTCAATTATTGACCAATTGGTGTATTCACGCCTTCTTATTTAAACGCTTGTGATATAATTTTTTGCATTAGTTGAAAATGATCAAAGCTGATAGAAACATGTCCTACAAACTTAAGCAAATTGTCTTTTTTCTGAAAGTTGTTGTGAATTTAACGTTACTTCAACCGTTTGGTAACATTATAAATGTGAGAATTTTCTTCATAAATAGAGACAGATTGCTAATCCGCTTAGTATTTGTTTGATTGCAGTATATTTGGTGTTATCTTTCTTTAACGAAAGCCTAGCTATTCATCTTATCAGTGGCATCTTCTTATTGATCCAGATGTAATTCTATCACAAGGAACTGCTGGCTATTCTAAAGAAGAGGAGCTTCTTCGAGAACGAAAGCGACTTGTGTCACATGGTATTACTTCGTATGACTTTCATGCTGAAGCAGGACGACTTCTGTTCCCTTCAGGGTCCGGCCTCTATGTTGCTGATGTTAACTGCATAACATCTGGATTAAAGATGGTAAGAATCTGAGGGATTGTAATGTTTTTACTAGGGATTTTCATAAATTTTGCAATTAAATTGATTTTGCAAGTATTGGGATTATGTTCAATCATACTATCTTGTATTGGCACAATTAGCGATCTCCTACTACAGCCATGATGAAAATTTAGGAGTAAAAACTCTCTAGGGTAATCACCGTGTTGCATTCCGTCTTAGCCCAAGTTTACCTAGATGATATATCAGAATGGCCTTATGCTGGCAACTTTTTTTTAAACTGGAGTGCCCATATAAATAAGTTTTATATGTTAGACCTGATCTTTGCTTTATAAATTTTGTGGTATCAATTTTTTGGGGGTAGAAAAGGATTACTTTCCAATCATGGGCATCATGAATGTACTTATAAATGATAATGGTCATTTTTTACAATTTTATAATAAAGACAAGATGGAAAAATATGTAGTTAGAGTTTTTAAGTTTAATTGCAGAGTTGCACTACTAGTGTGATGTAATATGTCATAGTTTGCAGTCTGCTATTGATTTATATTGCTTGCAACTGCTTTAGAACTCTGTGCCACAGCTCATCCCAACAAATCTCTTTGCTAGCAGAATGGATTCAAAGCTTTGTCCCAGTAATGCAAATATTGTGTCCTTCATCCATAACGGCGACATTTGGGTGGTTAATACCTTTACTGGTCATGAAATGCGCCTTACATTTGTAAGGTCCAATGCTCGGGATGATGCTGTCTCCGCTGGTATACCAGCTTACGTCATACAGGAGGAGTTTGATCGTTTTACAGGTTACTGGTGGGAACCAAGAAAGCCGTCAGAAATGGAAGGTATATATTTCTTTTTTACAACCTCTTGAGTTTTTCCAATCTTCCTATTTTTATGGAATTGATTTCAATCGGTTATGAAATCCGTCAATGCAATGGGTTATTGATTGCAAAGTCAAGGCATAAAGCAAAACTTTATTAACGTCAAACGTTCTGGCCACTTCTGTTGCCGTCAGCAGTGTTAAATGTACATGTCTAGAATAAAAAATGCTAGTAATGAAAGGGAAAGACAAAAGCTCAATCACACAGTCATTGTACAAAAACTTAGTCTTCAACGAGTCTGATTACACATTGTTAAACGTGTTAAGAATGTATTGTTCGAAATTTGACGGTCTTGTTCACAAAATGCTGTTCATTCGAGAAATGCGACCAGCACTTGATATGCAGTTTGACTCGTTGACGGCAAAAGTTGAGTTCTTGTGATTCCTTTTTTATTACTAGTATGTTTTCACGTAGTATATATATTTAGCACTGATGATGGCTGCAGAAGTGGGCGAAACATTTGCTGCCGATAAAGTTGGTGTTGTGGAGAAACTACTGTTGTGTGCTATAGATTTTGTAGGACTGTTTCCCTCAATGGAACACAGTCTCGACTCAGATTGAAAACACGAATTAGTAAACAACGAGAGCTCCGTCTTTCACCCTGCTCAATCTCACACTGAAACTTTTCCCACAAAACTCAATACACAAACCATAACTCGGAACAATCATCTCTCCACCGACCACTGGCCCCATACCATGCAGAAAGACACTACAATCAAAACCCAGGCGCAATCGGAAACCACATAAACTAAGTAATTGGATACAATTATATAAAACAAAGCTGTCTATACCAAACACCGCCCAGAAGCACATTCCTATGAGCAGACAAGAAAAGCGTCCACACATATATATCCACCGAAACCGTGCCAATGACGTAGGCTCATTAGTGGCTTCCGGTAAAGCCTCATACCTGACAGTTGGCCTCGCTTTTGCAATCAAAGTCTTTCCCACAAGGACTCTGCTAAACAAGTGATGTTGAGTAGCCAAAGGCTTAAACACAAGTGTCAATGCTTGAAACCTATGTATGAAATTGAACTCTTATTATTCCTAGGGTCACTTGAGGTGCACAGGATTCTCTATGAACTTGTAAGAGCGCCTTCTTTGTACCGATTTTATTTTGCTTTGTTTATTATGATGCTGTTTATAGACTGGTGAGGAAGAAGTTGCCTCTTTCAATATGCAAGAAGAAATTTCGTAGTTCTTAGGATTACGAGAGAAGATTTATATATGTACCATACATTTATTATATATATATATATATATATATATATATATATATATATATATATATATATAATATTGCAGTATACGTGAGAAGAAGCTTCTTAATTCATATCTTAGACGGATGAGTCGATGGTGGAAGAGCTCCATATATTGTCTGCTCCCGATTCCAATCTTTCTAGTAGAGTGGACACGTTTAGGTACCCCAAAGCTGGTATGCTAAAATTCCTTTTGATGCCATTAAAATTTGTTCGATTCAGGTCGTTCTGATTGACATGAGAACTGTCTAGGCTGTGTTCCGCGTGTAATATATTAGTCTGGACGCTGAGTTTGTTTCGTTCGTAGTACGTGTGATGTCCAATATCTGATGCTAATTAAATAGATGCAATTGTTGCAGGCTTTTTTAGCCGGCGAGATGACTAAGTTATTCCTCGGTCTTAGGTTCTACAAATGCTAAGTCGTCATTGAGAATTGTAGAGTTCTGCATGAAGAGCTCCACTGATGAGGTTAGTACTTAATTCACACGACGCAGTAATGTCAGCTTGTATTTAGTTTTAATTTTTGGTTGTATTTATTTGTATCTATTTGTATGTATTTGCTTTTATTTTAATGCTCGTGTATGCTTATTAGTGGAGTAAGGTCTTTTGTTTGCGATTTCCCTGAGAATTCTTTTTTCTGGACTTGATTTACTTATAAGGTAGCCACGATTGTGACGTAACTGGTTTATTTGCGCCATCTATATATTCATGTATTCGCAATGTTTTTTTTTTGTTTTTTATGCTTGTGTGTATGTATTCATTTGTGCATAATATTTATGAAATAGTTTTTCAGTTTTTAGACGGCTCCATAGTTGAGTACGAGCTGAGAGTAGAGTTAACTGACTTAATGCCTTGGATTGAGTACATAGTCAGATGTGGATGGATGCCCGGTGGAAAGCAGTGAGTAGATACACCTTTTCACGTTTATTTTCGGTAATCTGCTAGTTACTTAGCCTTTTGACGATACTTTTGCCCTACGCTAGACCGTTTTGGCCGTGACATTGTTATGTAATTCTCTTTTTTGGCATGAGCTCGCTGGGTTCTTCTGGGACAGAAACCTTTATTCAGGGAAATTGAGAGTTGGAAAAGGTACTTTTTTGAAGTGCTTATCCCGTTAACCTGATAAGCGCTAACGTTTTAATAGCCTTTGCATTGGCTTGTGCACTCGCGAACTTCGCGACTGTACAATATACTATCCATCGCAAATGGAATCGATAGAGATAAAGGTAAAAGCATTCAACTGCTGCTTGCTCGTTATTTAGAGATTGCCTGTTTGGGAAACATGTTGTTCGTTGTGCCGTTGTAGCTTATTTAATGCTAGCCTGAGTATCCTTGTGAGAATCTGAGTACCCTTCGGTGTGGATTATTTTCTCGGACAATTGTTTTTAGTGAATCGTTTATTTTTAGCATTTGGCTGCAAGTTCTAAACCGGCATCAGACTCGACTGGCAATCCTTCGTATCCCGTGTACTGCTTTTCGGCCGATCAACTCCAGCACTGGCATTGCTCTTGACCACTTACGGCAGCACAAAATTGACATTTTGTACGAGGAAGTCTCTCACATATGGATCAACGTAAGATGATTTTAAGATTTATGGATCGTTGGCTGTTTAGAAGTAAAATGAAATATGCCTTTGTCCGTCGCGGCCTTTTACTCGTAGCTTGTTTGATTGCTTCAAAGACCGCTTGCAAGTGCCCATTTTTCTAAGCCTACTGTTTACGTAGAGGCTCACTTGTTGGTGGGAAGTTTAAGCTTGTGTTACTGAGTAACTGGCCGTAGGTTCTTCATTTTAATGATAATCAGTTTGTTTTTAATCAGTCAATTCTGTCCACAGGTGTCCGACGTCTTGCACTTTGCGCCAAGTTCGAATACGGACGTGATTAAGTTCGTTTGGCTTTCTCAAGAAACAGGTTATCGTCATTTGGTATTGCTGAATGTCACGACGGAGACAGAGGATGGATACATTGGTAACCAGGAACATATAACAGAGCAAAATATGTACTATGAATGTGTTGTACGTCATTGTCAGGTTTTGCAAAAAGCTGCCCTTACGTCTGGAGATTGGGAAGTTGATGGGCAAAAGGTTTGTCCAATTTCTAACCGATATCATGTGTCGATTTGCTGCTTCGTCTTTGTTGCTTATATATATATGTGTGTGTGTATATCTATCTATCTATCTATCTATCTATCTATCTATCTATCTATCTATCTATCTATCTATCTATCTATCT
>QQSS02235058.1:0-10049 GCA_003687565.2 Craspedacusta sowerbii | reverse complement strand
TCATCTCCTGGACGAGGACGGTATTCATGCTCTAAATTGAGAGATCGAAATTTCGTCAGAGATTTCTGACGCTCGTGAAAATCAAAGTCCTCTCGATGCAAGCTGAAAACAGACTTATGGTAAACGACCGATTGACACCGCGAGAAAACATGTTATACATATACATATATAAATTATTTTTATATATATATATATATATATATATATATAATTAATATATATATATATATATATAATATTAATTAATATATATATATGAGGCTGTAGGCTTTCACAAGCATTTAAAAAGCGTGCAAGGACGTGCATCCTAGCCATGACTAAGGTGATCTAATTTTGCAGTTATAGAAGAAAAAGGAAATACCCTGTCAGTTCTGATTTGATTTTGAAGGGTTTTTGTAAGCACCGTGGATACGGATTGAAAGTTTATTTTATACACGGGTTGGCTTACATAACAGACTATAGCTACTGAGATAGAGGGCTCTGCGATCTCCGAAGTCTTTGATGACAAGTCAAGTGTCATTCCCGAAGAAGTTTGGCATTCAAGTCAAGTAGAAGAACTATTTTAAGTTGAGCAGAAGTCTCAATCGAACGTATCTTTATTGATCGAAAGACTGAGAGGGAAGTTGTTGGCTGTATTCGAACGAGGCGACTAGGCGACTGCATTTTAAGCCAACATGTCAAGTCAAATGACTTTTAAAACAAATGGCCTCGAAGGAACGCAGCTAACTCTGCGACTGAAACATGCCTGCGCACCATCTTATTAGTGGTAAGAGAGAGCTATCATAATCTAAAGCTAGTTTAGAACTGTCGTGAAAGACTTGTGACATGTTAGCATCGTTACCAAGCCACGTGAAAATAAGACCACCACAAACATGCAATAGTAAAGACCTTGTCTCTTAACCATTACTTTGGCGGGAGCCTCCATGAACTAAAAAAAAAATTTAATGAACGACGGAGACTAAGCAAACGTCATTGTTTTCAAAGGTTGTGCGACGTCACTTCCTCGTGTGTGTTTTCAATTGTTTCATTTCACAATGCATTATGGGTTTTGGACCATACCGCTACTGTTACTCATTAAATCCTGCCTTGAATGGGCCAGAGTCGCATGCTTCGTGCGATTAAATAAAAGGATAGTCGAAGTGGATAAAAGAATAGTAGAAGAATTTCCTTCTTTATTGAGTTTCCAGTGGAAAACGTATTTGTCGGAATGAAACCACAAGTCTTTCCGGCATATAAGTCGACGTCATACTGGGTCTGCCCCCACGTGGAGAAACATCGGACATTGCGTTTACCATGCGGACAATGTGCTCACTCACCGCACGAGGAAGTCAACTTGAGAGAATTGTTGGTGAAGTGTTAGTTGTTTGATGATGACGTTTTCTATTGATTTATTGCTCGATATAATTATGAACCCCTTGTGGCGTGCTTCCTATCAAACTGGTAATGCAGCTGGTTTTCTAATTTATTTTTTTTTTAACGTAATTATAGATTCTTTTGTAAGAAACGCAAATTTTGGTGCGTCATCGTCTCTCTAGCCATTTGAGTTCAAGATTTTTTAATTCAAGGCAAAGAATAAAGCTAATAAATTTCGTGACGTTTCGGTCCTTTCTTGGACCATCTTCAGACTAAACGAACAAGAATACAAAAAAAAAAAAACCGAAAAACAAAAAGAAACATCGCCAGAGTCACATCTTCGAAGTCGAGCTAAAACAACTTCAACTTAATTGAGTCTAACTGTCCGTTAAGTGAGTTGGCGAATTTTTGGTGCGCGATCATCAAGCTCTCAATAGATTTTTTAATTATTAGTTTGAGTGGATCCATTTGCGAGCAAAGATACTCGGGAGTGTTGCTTTTAAAGATAAAGAATCAAATTGATGTTAACAACTAGCTGATCATCTCTTCCTTTGTCCTGCTTAGTCACAGCAGTCGGAAATCTAAATAGCCCCTATCATGGCTGTCTCTGTCAAGGTTTTTAGAAAATTACTGCAAAATGGCATAGAGTCAATGGTGGCTATCCGATTAATTTGCATGATCGTAATCCATTCATATTTTCATTTCTTGCGTCGTGCTAAGATTTCTGGCCGCATAATATGTGCCATCATTTAGCCAGTTTCACTAAAGCTTTTTGGTAGATGTGCCGGTTGGATAGTTTTAGTTCTAAAATTGCAATATAATGCCTATGAATTCTGTGCTATGTGTGTCATATTTCATAATTCATAATTCTCCAACTTTATGTCTTATATTTTCAAGATATGCAAAGTGTTTTATGGACTAGGGCGATCTGGAATGGGCAAGAAATGCAGATACTGACATGAGATGAGATTTTCTTACAATTAAGGTCCTCGTGTGTCCTCGCATGTGAAGGTCCTATTGGAGCCTGTTTAAAAAGTGTCTGTTGAAATGGGTGATAAGCCATTGGGTGCAGACGAGGATGCCAAGCCACCACCATATGTGGTTGCTTTATATGATTATGATCCCTTTCATGGAGACATTCAACTTGATGGGGAGCCACACTTTGCAGCCCCTAGCGTGGATAGTCAACTTTCTTATTCAAGAGCTGAAAGAATGGCTGTTCTAAGTAAGAAGCTTGATTGGTGGATTATGTGTCGCTCGCTGGATTCAGGGAAATCGGGATATGTTTCTACGACACAGCTAGCTCCTGTATGTGCAGTGATTGAGCCAGATGAATGGTAGGTAGCTTGTTTGCTTTGTTCTGTTTTCAATCTTGCTGTTTCTAGCCTCCTCTAATGCATGTTCCCCTTAAATGGCGGACAGGTATTTCATGTGCTCTGTATTGGGAGCTTCGGTTATTTGTCTTAAATAGCATAAGTACTTCTCACAAGTTGAATGAAGTGAATAAGACTCGATTATCCTTGATGCGTTTTGAATCCTACTTCAATAAATGTCTGGCAGCATTGTCTGGGGAAGACTGCTACCATTATTGCTAGTGGTTTTGTCTGCCAGAGAACAAAGTTCTGGAGGGCGACGTATCCCTTGAAAAAGTTGAATTTGTGATGATATTAATGACAAGCGAGATGCTGGCTTTTACAGTTGTCATCACAGAATTGGATTAAGATCTGACTGAAACATGATCAGTGAGTGTCACGATGCTGTGCAGTGATACATGTTCAATAAGAAATTTTAAAAATAGAAAACAAGTTTATATTATAAGAACGCTGTGCAAAACTTTCAACTGGAGGATTTATGGGTGAAATCCGTCTTACTTCTGAACTCTTGTCACGAGTGCATGCCTCAAAAGTCTGTAATAGTGATACAGCATTTTCAACAATTGCCCACTGATGTGAACAAAAATGCATGACTGGCATCAAACATCAGAGCAGTACAAGCTGAGCGCACAATGTTGTACTCACAAATTCCATGGGGGCACTGACATATTGCATGGTTTTTGTTCTTTTTTGGTTGTGAGAAAAATGTAGCCGTACATTAAGCTCAAGTATGTAATCACATGCACTTAACAGACGTAAAATCTTCAAGCATATTAAAAGGGACATCCCATCCAGGATAGATTTTCCAAAATGGGCAGCAAGCTTGGTCAAGACGTGGGATATTCCCGCGAGCTTAGTTTACCTTAGATCATGAGAATCTCTTGGTGTCTGAGATAAACTGTAATGTTGCAAGAATTGTTTTCCTATTAATAGTGTTATTTTGCTCTCGATGACCATAGCAGAGGATTCTTCATAGGTCTACAGCACGTAGGTAACAAAGGCCAAGTGAGTTGTGTCAAAACCCTTACGCCAAGTGGGCGATAGGTATGGTAAGTGAATTACCTTGCTAGACCTATTATTTGAGTCAGTGTAGTGCAGAGTGCCAAGCGGTACTAATGAAGCCGAGTACGCAGGAACCGTTACTTTACTTCCAAAGTAAAAGTAGTTTTACTGCAGCAACATCTGTCTGCCAATGCTTTCCATCCCAGGTTTTCAGACTGTTATATTGTTGAACTGCCCTTCCATGGGCCTGTTATAGCTAAAGCATCTTGATATTGAGCAGATTCTAATTCTGTGTGTAAGAGTCAAGGAACGGGTTGATGAAAGACTTGTAAATGGTGACAAGGCTGTGCCTGGGAAAGAAAGTCCACGGAGTAAGCCAGCCTATTTTATTACTTTAAAGATGATTTTCTGGTTGTGGCAGGTAAAAGATAAACCCTTACCTAGTGTTAGTCCCAAGTGCCTAACCTCCTTCACCGTTTCCTTGAAATCTAGTAAACGGCAAACACCACATGTATGTCTTGTTGAAAAAATCATCTGCGTGTTTTTAAGGTCCGGATCGAAACTCGTTTTCAACTGATATGCCCATCATTCTTTGTGAGTAAGGTCATGTGTAAAGTCTTTGTTAGATCTCTGAACCTTAAGGTGCAGTAGAATCAGATGGAAAAGGACGTCGGGAGTCCCGCAATTAAAGTATTTATGTAAACCAAGAACAACAAGGGCTCTAACATGGATCTCTGTTGAATACCTTATTGTAAGCTTTGGATGTATCAAGGAAGAAACCATGGACTTCCAAGGCAGGATCTTCATTCAAAGGCGGCGTGGATTTAGTGCCTGCGAAGAATCGCCTTAGCAGAGGAATCTCCCTTTTCTTAAGCCGGATTGAGCTCAGACAGCGGGCTGACGGGTTCAGTGCTCATGTAAGACATCATAACTAAGTTTTTCGGAAATTTTTCCAGAGATTTTGACCCGGGAGGACAGAAATTGGCCTGTTGTTAGATTTCAAACTCCTCTCGTCCTTCTACTGGATAGGGACAAACTTAGCTCAGTTGCAGTTCCTGAACAGACTTCTTCATGGGAGCTGCTGGATAGGGACAGCATTAGCTGCAACAATTGCAGTTCCTGAACAGAATTGTACCGTGGGAGCTTGACGATAGGGACAAGATTAGCTCAGTCTCAGTTTCTGAACAGAACTCCAAGTGGAAGCTACTGGATAGGGACAAGATTAGCTCAGTCGCAGTTCATGAACGGAATTTTAAGTGGAAGCGCAGCTGACGCGTCTTGGGATTCTTCTGACCTACGCCTCGTCCCTGCCACAAGCCTTCTTAGGTTGTAGAGCTCGAAGAGTGTTCTTGATGTCTCGTGCGTTGGGTTCACTTAGGTTAGATGCGTGTCTGTGCATAAAACCCGGAAGGTCACTGGTAGTCGGGATAGGTGTTCGCTGATCCTCGAAAAAGAGATTAAGTAGCTCTCCGCTGTGTCAAAAACGAGGACATCGTTTTCGATAAGCGCTGGTAATACAGGTTTTGCATCGTTTTTGAGAAATAATTGTAAGAGTTCTCCATAATTTGTTTGGACTTCCAGACTCCTTTGCTAGTTTCTCTAGGTTGTCCAATTCTTGGCAGGAAGCCTTAGTACTTCTAATTATGCGCGTGTCCAATTCGCTTGCGCTTTCATGTTTGATCGAGCTTGTACCTTTTTTTTTTTTTTTGTGATATGTGAAGGCCAGACTTCCTTGCAATATGTTGTGAGCAATTGTTTTTTGGTGTTACATGATGCGCCTACGCATTTCCCGAGGAGCTCGATGGCGGCTTTTTCTGTGATGAGTTTATTTGAATGTTCTGCAAAGCTGAAACTCTGAGACCTTGAGGCAGTTGGTTTTCGAAGCGACTGACATGTTTTGAAGTTGCTATTTATCTGTGGCTTATCATGTATAAGCTATGGACTATAGCTGGACTGCAGCTATAGATTAGCTATAGCTTGTCACGATGAAATGCTAGTCTTTGAATTGCATATCTTCTTTAATTTTACAGTGATACTGAAGTTATTGCTAATGGGACGCGGTCATCGTCTGGCTTTCATCCATCTCTTGATTACCTAAGTGTCAACCTCAAGTACTTTCCGCACTCTCCTGATGCTGTTCAGAGACAGATGAGCCAGGTTTTGACCGTTCTCATGTGTGCCTTTGCAGCCAATTTAATGATAACCTTAACGATTTTCGTAATTTGTGTGCTTGCTTCTCATTAGGTTCGGGTTTTCGGTTGTTCACCGTCTTGCTCAGCGCAGTACAACCTGAGTACGATCCAGAATCGTTAGTTTTGATGAACTGAAATTGCTGAAAATAATCACGCGCATTGTGACTATACGCGTGATGGAACTATCGTTTAGGCCATGCCATTATTAATATGATGTGGTAGCTGCCATGCTTGTGTGTAAGTTTGTAGTAGTTCTTGTTATTTAGTAGTATGTGCTCTTAGCTGTGGTATGCAAGCCTGCTTATTGTGCAGTGAACTGACTGATTTTAGAAAGCCTGCCCCGAAAGTGAAGCCAACTTTTTGTCGCGTCTAACTTTCTGGTGGATCAACAGGTTTGGTCACGTTTCTGCGTGTTTTGCTGTTTGCGTTAGTGGTGTGTTAGTGGTGTTAGTGTGTGGCGTGGGGGAGGGGTGCGTCGTTGATGCATGCGAGATTTTGTGCAGAGCGAAAATGGCTTTGTCGATAAAGTATCGACTTTTTAACTTAGGTTTAACTTCTCGGCTTGTTTTCTTTGCCATGCTTACAATAACATAACTGGCTGCGCTTCGAAGTAGATATGAACCACGTTGCGGAATTTTAAAGTAGGTGCCAGACTGCTGGCTAATCGCTTTTTTGTGCCTTGCCACCAGCGAGATTTCTACTTAGCAATTGGATTGTGTTGAGTCCTGAGGTCTGCTTCTCAGTCCTAATACTATATCCTAAGCTGGACTCTCCCTGATGCCAGGCTTTTCGCCCTTTCCTTTAAGTTTGCTGTAAGTTTAATAAGTTGTTTACTTCACGCATCGGCGACAGCGCAGTTATTTGGCATGGTATAATTTTTTTTTTTTTCATGGCAAAAAAAAAAAAAAAAAAAAGCGAAGAATCTTCGTCACTTTGTCACTTTTCTATCACGGCTTCTATAATTGAGATTAGCTTCAAGTAAAATGATTACGTTCATTAAAACCTCCATTAAAAAAAATTGCTGAAAAGAATGAATCCGACTTTTCATGGGCTGTCTAGTTGGCCCACACCGAGAAGGCTCATCAATCATGATATTAAGATAAGTATCTCACAAACGATGATTTCCGGATGGTACGTATCTTTCATAAGTGAGAAGCTTCTAAAAGTTCTTAAATCATCAACTATCCGCTATCCGCTTACGCGCTTCTAGCTGATTTCCATCGCATGCAATTTCTAAATATTTACATACGGTGGAATTTTAAATTCGAATTTTGAAATTCAGTTTTACTTTTTTGGCTAATTGCTTATGCAATAATTTAATTTGCTAGAACCCCGGGTATCAAAGCGATTTTAGAATAATTTTTATAGCCTGGTATTAACTGGACAGAATGCAGATTTTTTTTTTGCGGTCATAGAAAGACATTAATGGAAGCATTGAGTTGCTAGCGCAGAGATTTTACTGTGTAAACTTAAATTCCTTTGTTGCTTTTATGTATTTATTTATTTATTTATTTTTATGCATTCTAGCTTGGTAGTAACAGGATGGAAACGTCCTCTTCTGGAATCGGATTTGTGGCAACTAGATCCCAAGCGCACTGCTTCAGTTCTGCTTCCGAGTTTCCAGAAAGTCTGGGATGTCGAAATGGAGAAAATGAGATCGTACGAATTTTTTATACACAAATTAATTTCATGCTTCGCAAGTGATCTACCAATGTTTGCTGTTTTTTTTTCCCCTGCGGTTGCTGTTAATCATCATATTTTGTTTTTCAACGCCCATTTACTTGCATGTTTCGGACATTCGCAGATTTGCATCGTATTCGCGGAGTCTGTATTTGTGAGGGTTTGGGAACTTGGAAATATTTTACTGCTTTTGGGGGGTTCATTAAACGTTTTGCGCATAAATCTGTTTATGTAGGAGTCCTGTGATTGAAAAACTGGTGAAAGTTAAATCTAAGAAACATTCGAAGAAGCATAATGTTGCTGTTGAGAGCGAAGGACTGATGACTGAGACTCCAGACAGTGAGCCTAAATTCATTAAGCGACACAAGTACAAGCCTTCCCTAACCAAGACCATATTCAAATGTTTCTGGTCAACATTTCTAATCACAGCCCTTCTGAAGTTGATATTCGACGTATTGCAGTTCCTAAACCCTTGGCTTCTTGGGTGAGTGATGTTTCGCACCGTGGATTTTTCTGCGTCTGGAATGTTCATTTTTTGTTGTTGTATTGTCATAGCGAGCATCTAGGCGCCCTGGGTTTGTAGTGGTCCATGCAAACTCTTGCAGGACCTGGGTTGAAAGCTACTGAAAGATCCTCATGAAAACCCGACGTATCGTTAGCCTTTCGCTATCTGCAAGTAGATGGATATTTGTTCACTTAAGATCACTTGCTTGCTTATGTGCATACAGGCGTTCGAGTGTTATTTTAATTGCAGTTGTGGTTAATTCAGATATTCGCCGGACGACAAGGCTATTCTGTACGTGGATGAACTTGAGCAAGGGCGAATAAAATCACAGTTGTTGTACTTTGCCCTACGTCGCCAGCACCCACCCAAACAAACACGCGCGCGCACACACCGCACGCACACACACATACACACACACACACATACGCACACACACGCACACACACACACACACACACACACACACACACACACACACACACACACACACACACACACACACACACACACACACAGTTGTTAGGTCGCTTGTGGTTACGAATACACGAAGACAGCAAGGGCTACTATAATCACAGTTGTTGTACTTTGCCCTACGTCGCCATCACCCACCCAACCAAACACGCACACACACACACACCCGCACACAGTTGTTAGGTCGCTTGTGGTTACGAATACACGAGACAGATTTAGGCAGCAGGCACAAACACCTCCAAGCCTTATCTCATGCTACAGGGACGATCTCTATATGCAATGCATTCTGGTTTGTGTCACTGGATAACGTAAAATAAATAAATATGAGAGTGACCTAATTAATTGATAAAAGAGGTGCATTATGAACAATGTGACATAATAAAGAAAGAATGCATAGACAAGCAATAAATAATAGAGTAAATACATAAGTAATAAGTAAGGCAGTACCATAATGAGTGAGTGACTATAGTAAGTAAATAAAAAGTGACATTATAAGTAAGTGAGAAATAGAAATGATAAGCAAATGAATGATTAATAAGGACGTGAGTGACGTAGTGAGTAGATAAGAAGTGAGTAAATAAAAAGTGACATTATAAATAAGTTAAGAAGTGACGTGATAACAAAATGAATAAGTAAGTGAGATAGTAAACAAGTAATACAGTGACATAATAAATAAATGAGTGACAATATTCATAAAGAAGTAAGTGACATGATAAATAAACGAAGGACTGACATAATAAGTGAATGAAGCAGGGACAAAATAAGTAAGTAAACCGGTGGCATAATGAATAAACATGCAAACAGCAGCTTTTCAATCGTTTTTGAGTCTTCACATAGTTAATAGTTCTCTGATGAATTCCATGGCTTGAGTACAATATAACTTTGCCATCTTTTTTCGGATACTGAATGCATACATAATGTTGGCCTGTAATTGTTCATAGAATATGCTTATTTTTCGTCTCCTTTTTGGCGGGTTTGTCGTCTTGTAGTTGCGTTTTGGTGCATGCATAGCACCTAAGTACTGCAGGCAACTCTGTAGCTTGGTCGTAACTTGTAACCACGAAACCCCATTGAATTTTTTATCGTCGTAACCGCACGCCGAAAGGGTGGCGTTCGAAGCGCCCGTTTTTCCCGATTTGCTCCGATTCGCCCCGATTTTCCACAGGCTTTCCCGTTTAGGAAGCTCATCACGTTCGTGTCGAGCAAAGGAGCTGAGGAAACATGGCGTGGCTACTTCTATGCTGCGATATTGTTTGGGGTTGTCACGCTGCAGTCTTTGTTTTTACATCAGTACTTCCACCGCGCATTTATCGTTGGCATGGATGTCCGCTCGTCCATTCTGGCAATGATCTACCGAAAGGTGAATTAACTTGACATGCAACTTTGAAAGGCGTTCGTATGTGTGTATGTATGTATGTATGTATGTATGTATGTATGTATGTATGTATGTATGTATGTATGTATGTATGTATG
>QQSS02235047.1:0-10050 GCA_003687565.2 Craspedacusta sowerbii | reverse complement strand
TATATATATATATATATATATATATATATATACCTGTATATACCTGTATATACCTGATATCTACGCAGAGACTTAGAGAGATTAACAGTGAAGAATAACGTTTGACTTGACGTGCATCTTTCAAAAATTGCCGATATCATCAAACGTAAGCTGCATTCAAGTAAACAACAAGTCACACAGCCTTTTGCATAGATGTTCTAGTTCGCATAAAAAACGAAAGAGATCTATCGATTTAGTTTATCAAATGAGAAACATCATAAAGCTCAACCCAAGGCCCGAACGCATCAGCAACTTCGGGCAAAAATAGGCCGGATATTGCTCAAAATCACAAAAACGCATTTGAGAGTGAACATAAGTTTAACAAGATACCCAACCGAAACAAAAAAAGCTAAGCTATGGCTGCACCCGGAGTAATCAGGAGCATTGTTTATCTAAAACTCGCGCAACGCGGGACCTTTAGCCACGGCACATGAAGGAAGGATCTAACTACGGCCAACTCGCCTGAACAATACAAGTCGGGAAAACGAAAGGCGAGCTGGAAGGGCGCAAGACGTAAGAAAAGAACGCGGATGCGAGAAGTGACATTTACATTCAATACATACAATAACAAAAAAATTCCTTATCAGTACACACATTCATCATTGAATTTCACACACGCCCATCCACTTCACATAAATTAAAAACAAAACTTCTCAAGTACATAAATTACATGTTTTGAGACGTCGTCCGTCTCTGATCACATCCATTTCGCGAGTTCATACAAACAGGATTAGACAAACATTCCCGTTCATCGGATTATTCATAACCGAACATAGCTTCTACGGCAATGATGGAAGCAGTTACAGTGAACATCGCGAAACAAGAATCTCATGTATTGTCTAACCCCCTACCATCGCTTCAGACCTTTGTAGGCCACAAAGGCCACCAAGCTCACCACGCCCACCATCCCTCCGAAAAAAGCTCCACCGGCAATCGCAACACCTTTAAGCGCGTCTAAAGACGAGATGAGCAAACTCAGACTAAAAAATTTATAGCAAGGATCCTAAGAAACGAAACGAACAGCAACGACTAGGATATTCAATAAGTCGTGGCAAAAAAACGTAAATCCCCTTGCACGCGGCCGAAATAAATATACGTAGCAACTCGATCAGGGCACGGTATGAGCAGGAGACACAGGCTACTTTCCGCCACGCTTGACTACCGCAGCTGCAACCAGCATCCCGACGAGGGCAGCGCCACCGACCATGGCAAGCCCGAGCAAGCCGTCTGCGAAGTAAGGAATATGAGCGCCAATGCAAAAGCAAAAGAAAAAACAAAAAATTTCCGCCCATAAAATTAGGCAAGAACTTCCACGTCAGCCTAACGGGGTCGTTTCTATAGTCGCCGGTGAAGCGAGTCTTGCAATCATGACGTCTGAAGAAACACTTAATACTACGTCATGCAAGACCCCACATATTTGCCACAGCGGTCAAACTATGCACGAAGTTTTACACGCAGATCAGGCCACACATGTCGCGGGAAGTCATGCATGGACCAACTTACCTATGGTATTATTGGAATGGACCAGAACAACAAAAAAACAACAAAAAAAAAAACTTCTGGCACGTGTACCAACCCGTAGCATTCACAGTTTTTGCTGGAGTATAGTAAAACTTGCATATTTTAGTTTAGAAATATTAAGCAGACAAATTTACTGCTCACGCATGGCACATAATTTTTGACCAGAAAACTGACAGCATTTTATCTCGGCCTCCTTCTCAAAACATAGCACTAGAGCATGTTTCCTGGATATAAAAACAATAGAGAAGAAGAATATTAATATATCCTTACCAGATCTCATCTTTTTTTCGATTAGTTGCTCAAGATCCTTGGCTTGGTAGTTGCTAGGCTCTATCGAGAGCAGCCGCTTCACATACTTCAGGGCATTGCTGTATTCCTAAAAACACACAACATCATGGAAACACTCAGTCACGCAGACCTTAATGAGACAGACTTTGACAGGAAGTAGAGCATTCCAAACAAGATAAGAGGATCCTAGGGGACGTGGCAGCTACTAAAATTTCTTTTAAAGAGAATGACACAGAAAATGCACAGATAATGGATGAAAAGGATTAACAAGGTCATATACACATGTATGTATGTAAATGCATTTATGAGAGTTTAAGAAATCCGGAAGTCCCAGCTAATTAATGATCTTGCCAGTTTATTTTTCAGCCTTGCATTGGGCTTTGACAGTCAAGCACAAACATACACGAATAGGCTCGACGCAAAGTCTCCACAACATCTAGAAAGCAGACATGAATCTGACTAGTAGCAGAAGCAGCTTTAAAGCAGATTGTTGATATCCACTAAGTAATGAATCTTGGTTATCAGAATGATGAGGTAATTGGGATTATTGCAAGAGCTTGAATAATTCCAACAGAGATGATTAATGATAAACGTGGGCATTAATTATAGTACACTTTAATTACAAATGCATTTGGAATGTAATGTTTGTAACATGTTGAACATATGATAAATAAGAATTTACCAAGGAAGAGCATCTTAAACTGAATCTAGGCAAACTATTCAGTACAAACGGCACTGACCTGTGTTAGTTAGTTAACCATACAAACATGCATTCACAATACGGAATCTACAACCCACATAAATCACGTAAACATACCTTGCAAAACCCACGCATTTTCACACAAGTCAATATATCACTTACACCAAGCTTGTAATATCCAATAGCAATAAAAAAAAGGAAGTCACGCTGGTCCATATTTGTAGTGCACAAACCTAAAAACAATGACAATGCAAAGTATGTAAACAAACCAAGCTAGCAGATAACATTAAGATTAGAATAAGGAACAATGTTACCTTTCTGCAAGCACACAAAAAAGCTTCTGAACAATTTACATTGATAAACAGCAGAAAGATCTGCAATCTGTTTCGCCTGATTTTTAAGTTACCTACTATCAAAGGTGAAGAAAGACAATACCTTCTTAATAACAAACCTAATACAAGCATCAAATTTTAACTCTGGCTAATAGATTAAGTTGAATACCCTCTAATAGATTCAATCCTTTCCTGATATCCTCTCTGTACTTGCTCCTTACAAGACACCAGCCATATTCAAACTGAGTATTGGGCCGAACATGACCAGTGGAAAACTCATTTTGATACTTCCGCTCAAAACGCTACAAGAACAGGCATAAAGCAACATCAAAAACATTAGCAAGCTGCCAAGTTTAAAAAAATTATGCTAGCTAACAGTGCTAGGAGGGGTACCTTTAACAGCATGACCAACCAAAGCAAAAGGAATAATTAAAACAGCTGTCAGGTTACCAGCTGTGATCAATCAAACTGTGTAGTTCTACGATTTCTGCACAAAAAAACTAGAAAAACCAGAATGCATCTTTCATAACGGGTTTTAAACGAGAGGACGAAGCGCATAAGCTCAAAATCTCAACGAAGGCAACTATTTAAGCTAACTCATTATAGAGGGAGGACTTCATAACACAAGCACTTACCAGTAGATCATCTTCTGATATACAGTCATCAACAATCGTCTCAGCCATGGAGATTCCAACTGACGCAGGTCATAATGTAGCGAAGCAGAAGATCATAAGTTTTTTTAACAAGCAAATTTTATAGAAATACGTAATGGTTTCGTTATTGTAGCTTGACTGCTGACAATGCAGTTTTAAATTTATGTGTGTCGTTACACTAAGTAAAGCTATGGCGTTCTCGTTAATGGTGCGGTTTTTCTTTCTTGCCATCCTTTAGACTATTGTAGGCGTGTTGCCCAGATGCAGCCTTCATGGCAGACAAAAAATCTGGAGGAAAGTTATATATTAACATAATTAAAGCTATCAACTTGGAAAAAAACAAAACAAAATATCGACATCATATAGATTAGCCATACCAGAATTTCAAGCTTTCTCACTTGCCTGTCATGAATATGACAGCTTATTTGTGCAGTCCATGGCAAATGTGTGAGTTGATCGCAAGACTATATGTGGTCACTTGCATATGACATAACTTAATTATTTATGATAACAATTCAATTAAAATGACATCATGATGACATTGATTTATACGACAATGGCGACTTTGATAATTACTCAATAACGTCAAACATATGAAACATTTATTCGGAACCTTGAGCAAAGCTTTCGTATGCCAAGTGTGCACTAAACTGAATTTTCGGACAAAAACCTGTTCCATTTTTATTTCTCCTAATCAGGACTAAGCTAGAAATATCGTGAGAAATTTTATTCGGTCAAAGAGCCGCATGCACGCAAACCCACAGGGTATCAAACAAAATTGCACTTTTAGCGATTAAACCTCCCAAGCTTTGTAGAATTTATTTGCAGTTCTCTGCATAGACTTTCCTATTTAATTTGGGACTAGTGCTTGCTAATTTGGGGCGTTCACTTGCATACGCTACCCTGTCCCGTGTCGTGCACATGTGCATGCCTGTCTCTGCTAAATTGGTTCGGCGCTGTTGTGGGTGCGGCGCGCCATGCAGCGTTACCTCGCGTGGGCAGTAATTTTTTAAATATAAAACTGTTGTTCACGCGCTTACGCTAGTGCTCTAGCACAGGTCTATTTTTTCCCCGTGCCGTCTTTGTTTCTTGTTGCAAGCATTTGACAAGAATATTCTGGCGCGTGCAAATTAGTTGTTATTTTTTAAGACATTGCTACCTGTCTTACCCTAAGTGCCTGCCTTTTAGTATTTCTTTGATTCTGTGGTATGCACCCATTGTGCTCAGTACCAATTAGTCTTGTTTAGTTCCCCATTTCCTACTACCCGTGGGTAGCTTTACGATGCCTAAAATATTAACTAAATCAATTATTTTGTGTTTACGTTCTTGACGACCGTTATTAGTATAGTGAATGTTTTTTGGTAAGCTTCGACAATGTGTACATAAGCGAGATTTACTTAATTAAGTTAAGTCAGAACTTCCGTGAGGAGCCTGAAGCCTTGCGGGTGTAAGAAAGCGAAGTGGTAAGTTAACATTTTTCAGTGCTCTGTTATTGTGAGCGTTTTATTGGCTAATGCGCCTATTTTCTAAGTCCGCCTATTCTAAGTCTCTGATTCGAATATGTTATCCGGAAGTACACATGCTATCTTGATGCTTATTTCTTTGATGTCATTTTTGTATTTATAGTCTTGCGGTGTTGTTTAAGTGAAAAATTTTCGGTGGATAAAAGCAGGGAGGCTTTATCAAGGCGGCAATACGTCACACCCGTAAAAACCCGTTTTACATTAGGACTTCAAATGTACCGGTAGTGTTTTCCAGTATCTTGCAACCATTCTCTCGCCGCCACCCCACCACACAGCCGCCCAGTTGTGTTTTAGTGCGATAATTTAACTTGAATTGCGTTGATCGTAGTCCTTATTGTGTGCTACAAGCTATTGTTCACTCCAGCTGACGCCAACCCTTTACGCGACTCCGGGACATCCAACATGGCAGAGCGAAATATCCCTGTTCACTCCTGCTGCTGCAGATTCTGGTGCTGTTGTTTTGAGTGCTACTCCTAGTGTTTAGGCTGCGCCTGGTCCTAGTATTCAGCCTGAGGTAGGTGGTGGTAGTGGAAATCCTTGGCCCCATCTAGAGGCTTTTCTGCAGTTTTGGAAGGTGGACTTTACAAAAAGATCTGTTTCCTACAAATATCTCTTGGCCATACCAAAATCTCAGATCCTCCACACGCACGTTACAAGCTTGGTCAATCTAAAGTTGCAGGTGAAGAGAGATCATCCCACGTATTAGTTTTGTGCATTTTGTTAATAAATTAAATCAAAATTATATAAAATTAATTTAAAAATCCTCTCAAATAGCAGTGTTAGAAACTTGAATATAATAGAGATAAATACCTCACTGAGTGAACTGTGCATTGCCTGTATAGAGTCGTTTTAATTCATTTTTGAGATGTCCATAGTATAGTCTTTACCTGATTGAACATTGGACTGTGTAATTTCTGTAGATTTTTGTTTAAACAAATTTTCGAGAAAATGCCACGCAAAGTCATTAATTTAATTAGTGATTATTTAAATTTTAGTCTTTGAGGTTTTGACGTAGCAATATTTGCGAAATGCAATGGTAAGACTAAATTAAGAAAGCATGTTGCAAGTTTTTGGCCCAATTTTTTAAAATTGGCACTCTGAGGGTTGTTACTCTCAAAGTCTTGGAAGTTTCAAGAGTTTGAGAATCTCATCAGCCATGGATCAAGATGAGGCAATCATCAGCGAAAGAGGCATTCTTCCTCTGCCTCTTCCTCTGGGGACTTTCTCGGCAGCAAGATTCAGAGCCTCCAGCCAAAGATAAAGCCTCTAATACCAAGTGAGCCGGTAATACTGGTTTAGGCAGAAGTCATGGCTGTTGTCGATGACAAAATTGTGGATTTCTTCGTCGCTAACATGATCTTGCTACGGGTAAGAAATGTATTTGTGACACACCCGTAAAATAATGAAATTTTAGCTCTATATTTAGTGGTGCATTATTTTGCAATTTTCTACCTCGCTAAACGTTCCTTACTTTGACCTCAAATCCTGCTTTCGATAACCACAGCTAAAATTTGAAAAAAACCTTATCTCTTGTATGATAGAATTCAGGCGTACAGATACCAGTACATTTTTTATTCGAGGAGATAACTCAGCAGACACAGTGCAAGTATCTGTTTACCCACCTAAAGAAACTTTATGTTTAGGTGGTAGAGTGGGCTTCCTTTTTTCAACCTGGTCCGTACCCTCAACCCAACCAAAGAAAAGCATCTCTCGACGGACGCTAGGCAGGAAGATTCTTGCTAAACATCAAGCCATGCTGAATCATATCACCAGGCAATAGAATGCCATATTTTGGTATTTTTAATGAAATTTTCAGGCCATGGGGCAGATTGGGGATCCGGAAGATTATTTTTTGGGGGGGGGGGTAATGGTAGTACCTATTTTCTATGTTTTTACAGGGTCTTTTTGGTGCAGCTCATTATGTGCAAAAGTAAGGAGAGTTAAAATATTATCATTTATTTCAACCTGCTAGAGGGTGTTTCTTGGGTGGCAACAACTGCCGACTGTTGGTCTGCGCAGCAGAATTCTTTCCTTGGCATGACTCTCCACTGGCTGGACCCCACTACTGTAGAGAGAAAGCAAGGTGTCCTGGCATGTCGGAGACTCACAGGCCCACAAACCTTTGATGTCCTTGCAACGACCATAAGTGACATTTAATGCAAGTTCAATGTGCAAGACATGATCAGGCGAACAACAGCAGACAATGGCTCTAACTTCGTGAAAGCCTTTGCCCATTTTGGTGAAGAATCTGCAGTGGTACCATTACTGGCCGAGAAAAGACCTGTTGTCATGCCTGGTGAGAAGGTGCCTGCTGGCTTAATGGAACTCCTAGAGGATTCTGAAAATGCAGAGGAGCTCCCTGAAGCTGTTG
This sequence comes from Craspedacusta sowerbii, assembly GCA_003687565.2. Classification (NCBI taxonomy): domain Eukaryota; kingdom Metazoa; phylum Cnidaria; class Hydrozoa; order Limnomedusae; family Olindiidae; genus Craspedacusta; species Craspedacusta sowerbii. Next base: position 2,623 of record QQSS02235047.1, on the reverse strand, counting down.
AGGTTTACGAGGTCTTCGAGCAGGCCAGTGCTACCAGCATACTGCCAGCACTTACAAGGTGTGCTGCATGTACATTTAACCTTGTAGCCACCAAAGATGCGGAGAAGGCCAGACAAAATGCCAAGTGCAGATCTTTTAGTAGGAGGGCCATATGCAAGGATCAGGCACTGTGGAATGCACAGAACCGCATCACCAACTATACGAATGTCATCAAAGCTGAGCTAAAGATGAGGCTTGTGCTCCCCAATGGCACTAGGTGGAACTCCACGTATGATGCTGTGGCGGCCCACGTCAGCTTCTTTGCGACACACAGGTAAAGTAGGCTCGTTATTTTTGTTTTAGTCTTGCCAAAGCCAGGCTTGCGAGCGACCCCATTTTCACAGTTTTCCTATCCGGCTCAGGCTTTGTTTCCTGACTCGGTGTCCGTGTCAGATTCTGATAATTAATATCCGGTATCCGTAATCGTAACAAAACAGTTTTAAATCTTGCATGTTTTTTTTTGCAACTTCATTTTATTGGTGTTACAAGTATACAAGACAATTTTGTTTTATTCTACTAACTATCAGCCCGGAAGTTACAATATTTCTAGGTATTAGTCTTCGTTATTCATTATAGCTATGCAATATTTTAGTCATATTTTTTATTTCTTTTAGAGTGGAACTACTGCGGGCAATGACCAGGCTTAGCCTCAACACCTCTACATTGGAGGAAATTGAGTACTTGAAGGAGCATGTCCAGGTCATGACTCACTTGGCCAAGGCTTTGGTCAAGCGGCAGGTAGAAAGTCAGGCCTATTTGGGCTGCGTGCTTCCCATTGTAGCAATCACTACATTGCTCTCTTTCTGTAGGCCTCTGGTGGATGCTCTGCTGCAAGGCATACAGAAAAGGCTTAGCCATCTTTTAGATGACCATGAGTACCAAATGGCTGCTGGCTTTCATCCGAAGTTTCGTTTAGTCTGGTTGGCGAAAACGGATCCGTCCCGTGCTGGCAGTGTGAGGCTAGCCATGGAGACTGAACTGGCAGTGGCCTTGAAAGAGGCTTCCTATACAGGGTCCGGCTCCGATTCCAGCAGTGGAGGGCTGGATGAAGAGGACTTTTTTGCTGCCATTACTGATCCTTCTAAAGATTCTTCCTCGACAGCCAGGACACTAAAAGCCAAGGCGCAGAGCTCGTTAGTGACATGGCTAGATGGGGGTGTTAGTGATATGTTGATGACGACCTTTTTGGGCGAGCCAGTTCTGAGGAATCTATTCATTAAGTTTAACACGGCAATCCCTTCGAGCGCAGCAGTGGAAAGATTATTCTCCACTGGAAAAGGAGATCCTAAGGGCCAGACGATGCAAGCTATCGGATTTTACATTTGAAACCTTTATGTTTCTGAAGGGTAACCTGCACCTTCTGGAGCAGGCCCCCCCGTTACTCCAACTAGATTTAAGAATTTTGATTTTTTTTTTTTTACATAAAGATCTAATGCTGCTAATCAGTTGCTTCTCTTCGAGTGAAAATCGTTTTTGACCTACTGTTTGTATTAAGGTACATGTGAACGTGCATAGAATTCTAATTAAAGTAGTTTTATGTTTAAGGCAAAGAATAAAGCTAATATTTTTCGTGAGGTTTCGGTCCTTTCTTGGACCGTCTTCAGACTAAACGAACAAGAATACAAAAAACCAAAAAACAAAAACAAGCAGAGCACACATCGCCAGAGTCACATCCTGGACGTCGAGCTAAAACATCTTCAACTAAATCGAGTCTTACTGTCCGTTAAGTGAGTTGGCGAATTTATGGTGGGCGATGATAAAGCTCTCGATTAACAGGCACTCCCATTTGGAGCGACACCTGCGCAGAGTTTTAAGTATTAAAATCATCAGCTCATGCTCGCATCAAGATGGGACTGTTGAAGCGCGAGAAGCTGATACAAGTTCCTTCAAAATATTTTCGTATTACGATTTGGTGAAGTGGGCGCTTCATCCTTGAACATCCTTAAAGAGCGATATTCCATTTTGTAGACATTTGGTCAATAACTATTTGCACAAACTTGTGAGGTGAGGCTTCGAACCCAAACTGCCTAATATGATAAGTGAGTGACTACCACCATCAGAACTTCCAAGTTTCGTTTAGTGCTTTTGCCATATGGCAACCAAGATTTATATCATTTCATTAAAAACCAGAGGGCATCAATTGTCAACCAGTTAATCAAGTAGTACAAATGCAAGGTTCTATTGTGTAATTGTTAGCACTCTGGACTTTGAATCCAGCATTCCGAGTTCAAATCTCGGTAGAACCTCCAGCATCTCTCGTTAAAACTAGTGAACATCTAATGGAGGAATGGGATTGCCAACCTTTGTTTGACTGAAGAACGTTAATAATTCTCCAGTGTTACATGCTCACTAGTACAGAAAAGACATGGCCTTGCAGTGAAGTTCTCGAGGTCTATCCCAGGAATTCGTCTTTGCCATGGACGGCTTGCTCCAGTACATTTAGGCAACATGCAATTTGAAGATGCTGATCTGAGTTAGAAGTTTAAATAGGCGGTGACGTTTGAAGCGTCGCAGAATGTCCTCATCAGATCAGTTTGTCACTTCTGGATTTCATGCTTTCTCAATCGCTTCTTCAAATCCACTC
>QQSS02235046.1:0-21568 GCA_003687565.2 Craspedacusta sowerbii | reverse complement strand
TATATATATATATAGAGAGAGAGAGAGAGAGAGAGAGAGAGAGAGAGAGAGATAGAGGGAGAGACGACAGAGAGACAGAAAAGTGCGTGCATGTCACCCAAGGATTTTTGTCATTGTTCGAAGCCAATTCTATCGCTCCCCGCCCTTAATTTGCCGAGAGAAGAACTACGTTCGTTTGCTTACGACGTGACACTTCAGATGTGGTGAGAGCTACTGGACCTGCTAACGTTTGCATTGACTCCCAGAAATTCTTTCTGTCTTGCCATGCAATTAATGTTCATTATAATGGTTATCAAATTCCTTTCGTGTCTGCAATCTGAACTTAGGCATATCAGTATTTCGTCGGTGGTGTGCAGTTAAAGATCCTAATAACGCTAACGGGACAACGTCTCCGTGATGTTGAGCTACGCTGTCAATTTGTTGTGGAAAAGCTTCCTTGGAATTTCAGGTAGAAGCCACTGGTCTTTTCACGCGAATTTAGCGCCCTTTTCGTCTTGTCTACTTTGCCCGGCCTTCGTCTTCCTCAAACTTCGGTCTTGCTAAGCGATCTCTGTCGGAATGTCAAAAATAGATATCGCTGATCTTATGGCGATGCGGCCTAAGGATGAAAATGTCGATTATCGATAACAAACTGGGATACTAAGACATTGAAATGGCTGATAAATAGGACTGTTTTCCAGAGCAAGTTTGTTGGTCTCCCTTTTAGTGTTGCTCATCATGGTATGACCTCGAAGGTAGCATTTTATTTAAGGAAGTAACTATTCTGGAAACATCTTCGTTATTCTAGTAAGCGTCTTACATGCGCTATTAAAATTGAGCTCTACATGTTTTAATCCCGTGTGGATTTAAGTTGGCTTGAAGAGTAGCCGATATGTTATCAGCATGTCATTTAGCAATCCACTTTATCGTGAACTCGCAAGATTTTCTATGACGTCAGTGTTGTTGTTTGGGCTCGGTAGGCTCATACCTGGGCAATCCCATTTGATAGGTTTTTCTCTTCTAATATTTTAAGGACCAAGTTGTCCTGAGCCGGCACTTGTCATATGGTTTCGTGAGCGGATGTTTGCGAGAAGTTGCGTATGGTTAGAATGGTAGCGAGGAGGTTAGTTGTCAAAATCTACGAGGCCATGTTTATCTTACGGCGTGCTGTTTCGATTTCTCTGCGCCTCCACAAGCTGCGCTCAAAGAACTTTTATGCTTGCCTCTTTCTCCACGTTCTTGTCTAAAGAATTTGAAATATTAGAGGCTGCATGTTGGAGATCAGACCAGTGGTCATGAGTTTAGCTAACGTTGCGGCAGTTCCCTTAAATTATCATATTGCCCTTAATGATAATGGTATCCAAATCCATCTCCTGGCAATCATCTTACTCACGTGCGCATCCACGCGTTTAAACGGCCGCCCAATCTACCACACTGACTGAGGGTAGTTTTTAAGCACTATATAAATCGTATGCAAGTGGTTTGGAAAATCCTCGGCTGTGTAGCTTAGGTTCCCCCGTCAAGTCCTCACAAACCAAAAAGCACAGCCCTTGCGCGTCGCTACAGAAAAGTCTGGAACGGCTAAACAGCCAATGAAGAACTTTGTCATCTTTAACAGTGGTCCTGAAATCGCATGTCGTTCTATAAGACTTGAGCGAAGCTAAAATACGGAATGTCTTAAGCATGAAAAATTATGTATTGCAAGGATAAGGTTGACAGCTGGCTGTAGAAGTTTAATACTGATTCTTGTCTGAGAATGCGTTAATTTGCTCTTCAAGACTATTGTTTCGAATCATGCCAAGCGCTTTAAGGTAGAAAAGACGTTAGCAGGATCTTGCAAGCCTTATTTTTGTGTTACACACGCAAGTTTACAAATCATTTCTTCAGTTTTACATGTAAGCGATTTGCGTTGAGTGTTAAATTCATGGAAATTTTGCTCTCTAAACTTGAAGATCGTTACCCTGCCAATCGGTACCACGGATAATCGTTCTGTAGGTTATGCAAAAATTTTAGCGAGTATGAAGGTTGTTTTTGTCAAGAGTACCTACGTATCTGGACGAAGTTTCCTGGAATTCTCATTTGGGCGGGAAGTGATTTGACGGGGCACATAATGACAGAGCATGCCCAGCCAATGTACTGAAGAACGTCTATTCAAGTTAATAAACATCTCGCAGCGCGGGCTGTCTGCAAGAATCCAAGCTTTTTATTAGGTATCGATGTTAATAGATGGTCATCCTTGACTAAAAGCTATCACTTGACGTAGTTTTTGCCATGCGTCTGAACAGGTGAATGTGCAATGAATGGCACATTTTTTAAGCTATTCACCAACTGCGCGGAGTCCTGTAATCCAGTACTAAGTTGGGAAAATTGTGCTGGTAAGAACACTGGTTTTTGCAGATCGAGAAACCTCCCGTGGTGGACCCAGCGGGGGGAAGTACAGCCTAACCGCTAAACATGCGCGGTAGAGCTAGGACGATTGTGCTGTTTATCCTGCTGTGTTCATTCACAGACGCCGCTGGTCTGATTGTGAACCTCGTCGGATCTAAGCTTAGACACCCTGAGTGAATTGTATCTGTTGTTGTCCGCCGATATTCTGCGCGGTCGAAATGAACGGGATCTTGTATTGAAATCTGCGTTTCGGATGTGGGTGATGAAGACTCTGATTTAGGTGCTCATTATATGAAAATGCATACGTCCCAGTGGAGTCATCGCGGAAGTGGACTACACGAAACCTAATGCAGCGTGACGACGTTTTGTAAAGTATACGTAGCAGGTCCGTAGCAGGTACCTCAGAAGGAGCGCCTTTTGGAGAATCATTCCCGGTTTAAATCAGTTCTCTTTCTTTTCCTGTGCGGAGGCTAGGATTCTGGAGTTGAAATTTACTGATTTAAACGTGCTGGCTTTATGCCGACTAATTTAAATCTCGATATTCGCACTGTTGCCTCATCGGAAGGCTTTTCGGAGGTCGCTTGAATCCTCTGATAAGTTAATGATGATAACTGCTGATAGTTTCAATGATTTGTGGCGTAGTATTAGTATAAGTAATTATCTTACAGTGCGCTCTTGAGCTCCATTGGCATTGTGGATTCCAACGGCAGGTCTAATTTGTTTTTATGCTCTAATTTTTTTAAAGCATTCACTGCGAAGTGTTGAGTTATCGTGTATGGGAGGCTAGTGGAAAGAAAGTCTTCTTTATAGGCGTGTACAGTGTACACGCAGTTTACGACAACCCTGTGCCGTGTTCTATCAAGACTTACAGCCTTTTAGGCCTTTGTCAACAGCTGTGGTAGTTGATGGTGTCTTGCTCTAGGCTTTGCTATAGATGGTGGCAACTAGATGCAGGTGTCGTTTGTGAAGTGAAGGACTGGTGTGCACGCAAGTGTTGCTAATTTGAGATTAGAAAGATGGCGCATGAAAATATGCCCAGCTCTAAGATGACGTAGTCCTTTCAGGTCTGACCGTGTCGATGGGGATTGCCCCGGCGCGTGCTTAGTCAATGAAATTGAGACAAGAATGATATTCTGTTTGCTATTAAAGCTTTATGTGGGCTCAACGAGCGAGGTTTGTTCGTGAACCTTTTTCCTGATAAAAACGTTGTCTGTCCGTTCAAGACTTTTGCAGGCGCCACTTTTTATGTCCTATTCTCTCCGCGTACCTGTAGTGACCTGTTTATTCTCGGTAGACAAGTTTCCTTTCGATTCCGAGGTTTTATTCGTTTAAGGCAGTCTATTTGGAAATCGCCTGCGCCCCCTCCCCTTATTTTGTGGGCTTGCTAGTTGTAGTTTCCGCACTTGCTCTGAAGGTATGCCTTGGTAATCGTCCTTTGTTACGAATGTCTTATAAGCTTCTGTTTGTTTAGATTAGGGCTGTGGCTGATGCAGATTGGGCGGAATGACAGTGGATAAGATAACGACCATGCTAGCCAAGCGACAAACATCTTCTATCGTTTCCGTACCTCAGAACTTTATCCCAGGCCTCACGAAGCCGCGTCTGTCGGTAGAACCTGAGCCTAAACCTGACAAGATCGAACGCAAGCCAACGTCGGTGTGTTACCATGGCGTTCGTGTGAGGATTCCAGAAGATGCAGGGCTTGTCGAACGCATTGCGTTACGCGGTGGTATAATAGGTTTGTCGCTGCCAACTCCCAGCATGCACCTGGACTGCACGGAAAAGGGCGTACCACTCGTGGCGCATTTTGAAGACGAGGTTAGCAAGTCCGATAGAACGACGTGTTCGTATAACGAGAATGGTTTCATTGCGCTTCCGGAGAAGATTAAATTGATGGAGCATCGCAAAGCGCACAGGTGTATGACAGCTCCGAGCCAATTCTCGTTAGAAACGAATGCAAGCCAAGATTTTTTCCGAACGAAAACTCTTCCCGCCAAAGATTTGGGTGAGAAGCGACCTGCCAGTGCACGAAATTCTTACGCGACGAAGTTGGGTCAGATTATTCGTCTCGACAATTTTGTTTCCAGCGTTTCGGAGAGTAAAAAGTCGGAGCCCCGCAAGACATCCATGTGCACCAGTTTACCGGACATCGTCGTCGATTCTGATGTTGGCGACATCCTCGGCGCGGGCCGGGTCGGGAGTGACAGACGCTTGCCACGCTCGGTCAGCTGCGATCTGGATAAAAGCGAAGAACACCGACCAAATAGCAGGGCGGCTAAGCGAAAGTACAGTCGTGAGCTTCTGAGAAAGTCCCAAAATTTGAAAGAAAATGAAAGGAAAAACCAGGAGAAAAAGGAGAGAGAAATGTACGGGGCCTTGCAAGATGTAATGCGGTCGAAGTTACCGAAGACCTTCTTAGCAACGGCGAAAATGTTTAATCCAGTCATCGCCGGCCCTGCACACGGCAAACCGGCTGTTGCCAAGAAAGCATCCAAGGCAAAGTCGGAATATAATATCAAGCGAAAGCGCGCTGGTTCGCTCCCGGCTTTGCTCTTTAACAGATTCTCTCACCATGCCGCAGAAGAAGCTTGCTCAAGTGGAGCGCCGCCAGTAACTAGACCCACCAGATCATCAATCGCCGTACCTTCAAAAATTGAAAAACTTACTGGATCGCCAAAACTGGGGCATTCGCTTTTATGCGGGAATCCTGTTTCGAAGGAGAAGGGCAGGCAGGACCTGGCTCAGTGTGAGGCGCCAGCGGTCTCCGACGAGACAAGCTTCCGTCCTCATCTTGACGGAGGTCTTAATTGGGATTCCGCTTCGTCCACCGACTCAGGTATTATGATAAGAAACCTGAGTGGGGATGAGCAGGACGCTCACGCTAGCCCTAAGTCCTCCGTGGACGAGTGTCCAAGCGGTTGCAAGAGCCCCGCCGCTTATGAAGTTTGTGTTTCCACCGATGGCGTTGCTCGTGAATCAGCTCCAACTGCTTGCAAGATGAACGAAGAAAAAGGTTTTCTCATTCAATCTTCGGACGCGATTCCCGTAGCACCGAACAACATGGATCAATCTCAAGGTCATGATCTGTCGGACGTTGTCAATGCCCAGAATAGCGACAGCGATATCTCCTCTGTGAAAGTTCAAGACTCGGCCAGAAAGCGCAAAACCTCCTATCAGGTGAATATAAAAGTAGCTGAAGACAAGAAGAGCGTGAAGTACAAGTTGATTTCGTCCAGTTCAATCAAAATCCGTACGCAAAGTTTGCGTTCTGGAACTAAAAAGGCCTCTGAAGAAATTTTTAAGTCAGGACTTGAGACGAACCCTAAAAAGCTAGATCCCCCGGCGCGGATTGAAGTTCAAGACTCGGATGTTCCGAGGAAGACATCTCAACGCGAGCGACCGAAACTAGTGCGAACTAAGCTTCCTGCTGCTGACCTGCTGCTGCCGTTGCCTGCTCCTGTCATCTCAAAACTTCACGTTGTGCAGCCAGTCTGCGTGCACTCGGCGAAGACAACGCCTACCTGCAAACTCCAGCGTCCCAATCGGGAAGAAATTAAGGCGATCTTAGAGAGCTTTAAGACCGATTTGTTTGACAGGTTGCCCAAGGCAAGTTTGCTCGAGAGCCCACCGGGAAGCCATTCTTTGCCTAGCAATTCAGATGCAGGAGGACGTATCCCTAGAAAGGTAGTGAAAGCTCCTCGCTGGAAAGGTAGCTTGGTAGTTACCGAGGCTCCGCACCTCGAGTTGGCTGTTCACGACAACGCATCCCTAAGCATGTCCGCAAAGGTGACGTGCGATCCGGTGCACATAGCAAAACCTGTTGATGTTATCCAAAGAAAGGCTTCCTTTAGTCGCACTAAGATGGAGCGATCAGCTAGCAACATGGCGGAATATATCACCAATGCGATGTTGGTGCAATCTGCACAAGAGGATAATGTCGGCTACGAGCGAACGAAGTCCGAACCCGTTGGGGAAATCGACGCTCTTCAAAGTTTGAACGCGATGCTTGTCGAGCTCGAGGTATTTTCGAGAGGTTATTCCTGTCAAGATGGAGTCAATCTCGGTCGCATACCTTACTGTTGATCATATGAATTTGTATATACGCGATTTTAGCACCTTCGCAGAGGCTTTTTTCTCTGTAAATTGGATTTCATTAGTTTTCGCACATCCGAGGCGTATTATAATCCTTTTCAATGCACACTTTTGCTCAATGAGTTGCTTACATTGCAGTAACATGCGTAGTGTTAGTGTCTCGCTGCGGGATTGTGGATGTGTCAATCTTGGGAAATGTTAATTTTCCCCCTTGATCTATCTGCTATCAGTCTGACGATAGTACAGAAAGGAAATTGAAACCCTTGACGTGATTGTTAAAAGCTCTTCGAAGCGCGTAATTAACCGCAAGCGAAATACCTTCGTAAGTTTCAGTAGGCTAATCCTTGGATTGGATTTATCTTTGAATGCTGATGGATCGAGGGTCAATTCTAGTGAGCATTGAACATCTTACGTAAGAACATCTACTAACAAAGCGATGCGACGAAAATTGTTAGGAGGTAGAAAAATATTGCATTATGAACCCGAGCTGTCTCAGAGGATCTTAAACAGTTACATGGGCTGAGAGACTCAGGGGATTGCCAAGAGCCACGTAAAAAGAAATTATAGAGCGCCCGTACGAATTTAGGTTGTCACGCAAAATTCTGGCAAAAACAATCCGTGTATCAAACGCACCGCAAAAGACATGCTGCCAAAGTTCGCACATGAGGCGAGCATGCCTGCCATTTGCTATTGATTTTGCCTTGCTATGTAATATTAGCAGAACACGCAGGGCTTCCGGTTTGCTGCCTGGAGCAACTAGAATGCTTGGCTCTACCTTTTCCTAATGGGTCTGTCGGCCAGTGGACTACGTGTGGGACTGTATGCCTGATGACGAGAGCAACAATGAGCTACAAAAGCTGCCAGACTTGGTAATTTTTGCTGTAGCAAACAGGTTAGCATTCTGAAAGTCCTGCATGACCTGCATATGCCGGTTTCACCGAGGAGCCGTTGTATCAAGCAGGTTAAATTTAAGCGCTTCAACCAGCTCATAACCTCGCGAAAGCAAACCCACTCGCGAGGCTACCGTTACGAACGTGTCCTGCGATGTCGAACTAACGTGTTGCAACGGCAGCCAAACACAAAGTTCTGGTTGCATCCTAATACAACAAAGTATCGCACCCTTATTCCAACTCATCCGAGAAGAAACAGCGTTCGATTTTCTCATAAAATATAAACATAACGCAACTATTCGCAACAGAAAAAGAAGACAACAAGCTGCATGAGGTTATTCCCGCAGAATAAATATTCTATTAAAAATTAGCACCGAATGCCATGAAAAAGCAACCAACTGCTTTGCCCGGCATAACACATCGTAAAAACAGAACAAAAGCAATGAAAGCACCAACCAGCAACCCCGCAAAAAGCCACGACTACGATTCTAAGGCGGTCGAATGATGATAACCATGTTGAAGTGCGGACCAACGCAAGGCTTCCCAGACTGCTCCGCTTCTCTGCTTTATTTATCTGCTTGATTTCGAAGCATCTTGTAGATCTGGTCTTTGATGAACGGCTTTCCGCGAGGTTTGTACATTTGCGTCGATTTGTCTAATCTAAACAAAACATTTTAACAAAAGATATCTTACATCATTTAGAAGAAAGCTTTAACAATTTGGCGCAGATAAAACAGTTTGGCTCCAACACTTTACGGCAAAAATGGAGACCCAGAGGAAGCAAGACAAGCATTTGTGAAACTAATATCTAGCTTAACGAATGCAAAAGTGCAAGTGCAGTGCCAACATGAAGGTCATAAAAAACATTAAACATAACTTCCTTGTAAAACAACACTTAGCAACACAAAGACAACAGCGCAACTTGACAATTGACGAGCAAGTAAGATTTCCGGCTTTAAAACCGCTTACCATGTACTACGTAGTAGTAAAAGACTGCAGACCACTTCATTTTTGTCAATTAGCGCAAAAATAATTGCCCGCCCACGAAACAGGGCGGAAGAAATTAGTTTAATTCATTCAGGTCCTCTCAGCTACGAAATAGATGCAACTTTGCTAATTTTTGTTTTGAGCAAGTCGGAACAGAGTGCATCCAAAGAATCAGTCTCCAGCACTACCACTAATTTCGAACAGAAACAATCGAGTAGGAAGATGCGCTGCTGCAGACCACCCACCCTCCCACCAACAAATCAGGCTCATTCACATCTGCATTCAATCCCAGCAGCTTTAACAATTTTTAGTTCATTTAAAACCCGTCTAAGAAGAGTCACGTAAAATAAAAATAAAATAAAAAATTAACTTCTCTTATGCATACGTCAAAGAAGAATTATTTATTACGCTTAAGTATTTCTAAGTATTACTACTTACTAAATACGTGGCACCGCCGATGGAAATAATGAGCCTAAAGTTTATTTTTCTATTTTTTGACCTATATAATCCTAGGTCCGTTTTCTAAGTATTTAAGAAAAGCCGATTTGCGTACAGCCAGTCAAAGAGATTAGTTAGTTCTTTAGCTAATGATTTTCTAATACCTTTTAGTGACTCTGAATACAGGTGTCATCCGCAAAGAAATGCGCTCACGAAGAAGAAAGGCATTTTCGCAAGTCATTTATATAATAAACACAGCAGCATTTATATAATAAGCACAGCAGCATTTATATAACAAACACAGAAGAAAGGCATTTTCGCAAGTCATTTATATAATAAACACAGCTACCACAAAGGCTAGTGGAAGGCCGCATTCAATGGCGCGGGTTGTAGAATGATCTAACACAATCGCAAGAAACTGTTTACAACCTTCAAGAAACAATGAGAACCAATTACTTACAATTACTTACGGTGCCTCTTACACCATAGTGCTCGAGCTTTTAATAAGAATTTTATGATTGAATGTATCAAATGCTTTTTGCAGATCGAGGAAAACTCCGCAAGTAAAATTAACCCTATCGAGGCTTCGTTTAATTTGCTAACCAGCGCAAAATTTGTGGAGCGCTCCCTTTTTTTTCGAAAGCTGAAAAGTAATACGTTAATTAAATTAAAGTTCTACAGGTAAGAGTAGAGGCGATGATGCATAACTTTCTCAAATATTTTGCTCATGTTTGAAAGTAAAGAAATTGGGCGATGGTTTGCTTCGTTTAATTTGGTTCAAGGCTTCCTTTAATTTGCTAACCAGGCTAATGAGTGCAAAATTTGTGGAGCGCTTCTTTTTTTTTTTGTTTGTTTCGAAAGCTGAAAAGTAAAGAGTAAATTAAATTAAATTTCTCCAGGTAAGAGTCGAGGCGATGATACATAACTTTCTCAAATATTTTGCTCATGTTTGAAAGTAAAGAAATTTGAATAGGAACATGATTCAAAGGAACTTGACTTACGCACAGGGACGCGTCTTGCTACCTTCAAAATAAGATGGGAACAAGCTTGAGCAAATGATCAATTAGTGATGCACGACAAGGGATACAAAATCAAGTGGCTCGACATTTTAAGTAGTCGTGGCGGTATAATGTTGGGTCCGGACGCTTTAATTACCTCAGTATCTTTTATGATTTCTGATACCTCTGCACCTGGACTTCAGATAATAATCAAATTCATGTCTTGCATTTGGTATTTTAGCATCGAGATTTCCCCAATAGACGAGAAGTACTAATTACCGATCATGGAAAGGTCTTTAGAGTCTGTTAACATGAATCTTTTGATACCATTTGTGAAGGTTGAAGATGCGACTTCTCGCACAAAGCTTGATGATTGATTTAATGCAAGCCCATGCCTTTTTAATGTTGCTGCTATTTCTTGGAAATAGTCTAGAAGCTTTCCTCTCTTTTTACGGTAGTCCCTGAAGTTTGAGAATAGCGGTTGTTAGAAGTTTCGCATGTTAAATTTCCGCTTAGGGAATCGTATTCCGTATTGCTTGAAAAAATATTATCGATTAGAGCCTGAGAGCTAAGAGTGACGCGAGTAGGTCGAAGAATTTGGGGCTGAAAGAAGCTGCAAGTTAGATTGTTATAAAAGTCACCGGCTTAAGTGCGCGCCTTCATCATAATGTTAAGAGGCTTATGTTTAAATCTCCCATTAGGCTGATAAATTTGCTTTTTCGAGCCGATATAATGTCCTTAGCATCAAATTATTCATGACGTCATGAATACGCACATCGGGATGTTTGTAGACACAGCCACACACGATATCTCTTCTATTTTTTGGCTCAATTCCGATAAATACAACTTCTAGTTCCTTCCACGACTGAAAGCAAAGGTCATGTCGTACTTTCGTGTCGTTGAATATGGTGTAATGAATGTATATGTATAGACCAACGCCTCCAGCTTTTGATTGAGTCTTTACGATACTTGCCAAGTGCATATTAGTAATTATTGCTTACACTTGTCAAATATGTCAAACAGAAGGCAGGGCACGTAAAAAAAAAAAAAAAAAATAGTAGACTAAGCACAAGAAAAAATAGCGGCATGAATAGCAACACACAAAACAAAACATGGCCACGATGCAAAACGATCAGAAACAATGGCTCTTGGTTTGTTGACTAGTTTTTAGGAGAGGAATGAGCACAATTGCTACGACAGGACTTCCTTAGTCCATTTTCAATACCATGTTCATGGAACGCGTAAGATAAGTCGAAATGTCCAGAGGGACACAAATCAAGAAATGGTTTCTGATTTTCAAATCTGAATTACATCACAGCATTCAAAAAAATCTACAGCCATCACTTACATTAGACAGCTCAGATCGGTCAGTTTGTCGATGAAGTCAAAAAGTTGGCTTATATCATACGTAATTGATGGACTGTTTGGATACGTTCGCTTTAGATGCTCTTCGTAAATTTTACAAACACCTACAACATAAAAACAATGAAACTTTAAAAACCTACATTTCTAATCAAGCAACAAGGTTATTATCCATAACCTTTAACAGAGATAAGCAAGGTTTCCCATTTCCTATACAAAACAATTATTGTTCACGACCATCTTCATGCATAAAGTATTTGCCAATTAAATTAAATTTTTTCACGAATCAAGATAGAGATAACTTTGTAAAACTCACCAGATTGGGGACATATAAGGGGCAATAGTGCCATGCACACAAAAATAGCAACATGAATTTAGCTTCATGGGCAAAATCGATCCTCGCAACCAAATCGATCCTCGAAACTTATCAAACAATAAAGCTGACAGAAACTAGAGACTATTTAATATTAAATCTCCTTGTACGGGCATCTTGATCATACAGAAAATAGTGATTACAAAACTCCACTGATGTCAAACGACGACTGGATGGTGCATCTGGTAGCCAGAAGTGTGACCAGCCGCGGCCGCCCTGTTGGGTCCCAGCGCCGTTTTGTGTAAGCGTGCCAGAAGGCTCTGAACTCGAACTTTTACTCTTGAATCGAAAAAAAAAAAGGCTTTATTTTGAGTTCAGAGCAATTTCCTTGTTGTTCGCGGTTGCTAGCAGAATAGGTTGAGATAATCTGGAGGAACTTTTGTCGTTAACTATAGGGCGTTTTGCTATTTATTTATTTTTGGCTTTGTTGTCCTATCTTGGTTTCGCCAGGGAAATTTTCCGCAAATATTGGGATAGCGGATGATGAGGTATTTTCGTTATATATTCTTGTGAAACTTGTAATTGGAATTAGTACCGCATTGCCTAAATCAGTGTTGGTTGAGTTTTGATTGGATTCTCACCTTTCAGTTGACAGAGGTTTTCTCACTAGTTGACCTATATGGTTCTTGTTTTTATCTGAAATCTGAGCGCTATGTGTTCAAAGTATGTGTACTCGCTTTTAAACCTACCAATTTCATGCTTATAACTTCCTGGGAAAATTAGGACTCTTAACATTCTGGCAATAATTATAAGCTTTAAAGGCGTTGGTAACACCTATTCACTAGTAGGTTGGCTATGATATTCAATATACTTGCTATTTTGTCTTGTATGTCATGATAGTGTTGTTTAGCCACAATATGCTGGCACATGTAAATTGAGTTATGCTGTAAAGCATGGTTGTCACTAATAGAATAGGCAATGACTTTCACGAAACCCTTGTTAAAATACGCATATTAAGGGATGTGTGACTAGTGGAAATAAATTCTTTTGATATTGTTGTTGTTGTTGTTGTTGTTGTTGTTGTTGTTGTTGTAGTAGTAGCTGTAGTTGTAAAAGGCCTTACCGAAGGTTTCAACCCAACTGATCACATAAACATGACATAATAAAAAACCTTGATGTGTATTTCTGATTCTCTAACTATTTGTCTGAAACGCTGTCCTCGTTTATCTCCTTTGTCTACTGAACCTGGTGTGCAACTTGGTAGGTGATTTTTGAACATTGGCTACCGATATTTGGATGGCGATTTCTAGTAAGACTGGTAGTAAGGTGAATTCCCAAGTAACACTTTATAATAGACTTAATCAGACTTACACAATAGTTTTCATCAGCGTGCAAGTCCATCATAGCTCTGCAAATATAAGCTCAGATGATAAGGTTTCCAGTGCAGCCGAATAAAGGCAGCAAGGAGATCTAAAGCATCTATGGAGAATTACAATCTTCGTTCTTACTCCACCTGTTGTATAGAGCCCAACACTCGCATAGCACGAAGATCCTCATTGTTCTCTACTGGCCTAACATATCATACAAAGTATATCATACTAAACATGGTAGCGTAGCTAAAGAAAGACATGTCCTTCTTTTCATTTTCAGATCAGTTCTATCATCCTACCTAGTTAGTTTATGATGTAGTCCTGAAAGCGCGGAGGAGGCTGTCTGGTACGAGTAGTCGAGTAGAAATAGGTTCCCTGGCCACCAAGGGAGATGGTAAAGCAACGAGTGCAGGCTCGGGGTCCGGGGCCGGTCGGTTGTTGTTGCTTTCCTTGCCGGCTGTTGATGGAATAGCTTCTCGAGTTGGTGCGGGATCAGCAGATGATGGGGGCGAACCAGGACAGGCGCGCTAGGAGGTGTTGATACGCTTGCTCTTGGTAATGATGCGGGTAGAGTTGGTGATCTTGCGAAGAAATTTTCTGTTCCGGAGAGTAGAACGTCTGCGTCCATCTCAATTATCACCTGGTACTGGCGATTTGGAAGACGCTCCACTACTGTGCCGGACGCATTCCAACGGAGGGGGTTGTTTCCATGTTGGTTCTGGACTCCAACGGCGTCACCAACCTTTAGGGGACTGACCTTTCTATGGTTCCTGCCTTTTATAGAGTAGAAATAACGCCGGGCGTGTGCTCGTTGTCTTAGGTCAGCGGATTTGAACCAGGAAAATCGGAAGGAAATTGCCTTTGGCAAATGATCATATATGCTCCGTCCAAAAAGGAGCTCGCCTGGTGATACGCCCATGTCTGGGGGCGGACTGCTGCGATGCAGCAGAAGTGCCTTGACAACAGCGTCCGTGTACAAAGATGCACTTGGACTTAGATTGGAGGCGTGGGCGCATTTCATCCTTTTCACAGCACTTTCGGCGCGGCCGTTGCTCTGTGGGAAGCGAGCGGAGGATATACGGTGATGAATTCTCCAACGCTGCAGGAACGCCTTAAAGTCGTAACTATGAAAAGGGGGACCGCCGTCTGCAGATAATTCTTCTAGAACACCGAAGGTTGTGAACTATCGGCGCAATATGCTACATACGACAGCGGTGTTCGGGCGATCGTTGCGGTTGATCTCCGTCCAGCCAGAAAATCTGTCAGCGTACATGATGTAAGTTTTGCCTGCCAGGAGAAAAATGTCAGCTACGGCTTGTTGGAAGGGGTACTCAGGGCGTAGCCCGCGTACTAATGGTTCGCTCTGTTGCGAAGGGGCGACTTCACTGCAGTGATGGTAGTTATCGAGCACTTGCCGGATTTCCCGGTGCACACCAGGCCAGAAGAAGCGCCGACGGGCGTTAGCTTTCATGCTGCTTACACCCTGGTGACCAATATGTAGCTCTTCTAGTAGAGGTCGTCAAAGACTATGGGATATTAGTGTTCTCCCAGCGGCGAATATCAGACCTTCCTCAACGTATAGGTCATCGCGTAAGGACCAGAACTCTTGCACCTCTTTAGGACCTCTTTTTGCAGTGCAGGGAAGCCATTCGCTATTATGTTAAGTAGTGACGCGCACTGACTGATTGCGAATGTTCTCGTATTCGTGAGTACTGGACGTCGTACTGGGCTTGGATTTGCGAGGTGGCAGTAACGATTGCGGTCTGTATGTCTTCAGCTAGCTGGAAAGTTGATTGCATCGGGGGAGAGTAGGTATCCGGGATACTGCGTCGGGGCCACAATTCGTTTTACCTGGTATTGCCACGACAGTGAAGCGGTACGCCATAGATCGTTCCCGAATTTTCAGCAGTCCCGGATTTGTGATGTTATCAAGATCTCGATTGTTGAATATTGGGACGAGCGGTTTGTGGTCGACTGCTACAATTAGGTTCGGGCTGCCTAAAACAAACATGCGGCAACTTTCCAGGCCAAACAGTAATGCAAATGCCTCCCCTTCTATGAGTGCGTATCGGCTTTCGGCATCTCTGGTAAATTTAGAGCCGGCATACGTAACTTTCCAGTGGCTGGGACCACAAAATGGGTTATTAGTCTCTAGGCAAACGCAATGCCTTTGGGAAAGGGTAAATCCGATACCACCTTTGCTCCAGTCAGTTGCGAAACATGTGGGACGATTGACTTCAAATGTCATGACACCGTCTTTGATAGCCTGGATGATTTCTGTCTTTGACTTTTGAAATCAACGAATCATCCAAGTAGAATGGCGTGCTTTACGCTAAGCTCGCGGAACGGGGCCAATACCGGTGCTTGAGCAAATGCGAAGGAGATTTAGTTAACTAAGCCAAACTAAGATCGGATTCCGGTAATGGTCGAGGGTTTTGGGAAGTCAGCTATTGCTTGAAGAAGCCTCTGTGGGCGTTGGTATCCTGTCGATGTGATATCAAATCCAGCGAAGTCGACCGAGTCTTCAGCAAACTTAAATTTGTGGTCCGTTTCCGCTGCATAGGTTGATGCATGACAACGTGTGCCAGAAAGACGATGGAATGTCATTGTCCCAAAGTAAGGAATCGTCGATGCACCTTGTCATGCGCGGGAACTCCGACGTGATGTCATCAAAGCGTTTCGTTTACCCATCACTAGATGCATGGAACCCCTGAGGGGCGCGTAGGTACCCCACTTCTTGCCTGGAGGTATCACGCTTACAATGTTGAATGGGGAAGGAGTGCGGTGTGTTTCCCGTCGAGTGACCTTGTTCAAATTCTGTAGGTCCACCGTTCTGCGGGGCGTGCCATCTTTTTTTGGTCAAATACCACGCGAGCACATCACGTGGTAGGCGTTCTTTGAAGCACGGGTTCAATGATTCCCAGCGCGACGTCAGCGTCTAATTTTGCTTTAACGTCTTTTTTCCAATGATGCGGGACAGGTATTGGCTTGTGGGTGGCGAAGGGCGTGTGGTCGGGGATGAATAAGATACGCAGAGGTTCTCCCTTCTTAGCTTGGAGTTTCTGATGTGGGCAGACATTAAAAGCACTGCTAGCGCATCTCTTCTTGATGCAGTTTTCTAACTGCCTCCGGTAGTCCGCGGTGGTTGGAGGCGGGATCTTATCTGGAAGAGGGGGGGGGGGCATGGTGAACGCAAAGGACAACCACAGGCAGCAGCCTTATCGGGTTGGTCGAATATTGCTTCGGTATGATCAATGCATGCTCAGGTATTTATTCCAAAAATATCATGGGAGTTTGTGGGGAAGTCTTCAGGGATGATGTTAGTTTCTGAGGGCACTAAACGATAGATAAATTCCGCGCGCGTGTTTGAAGACATACAGTAATTCTGTCGTTTTTCCAGAGGTACATTGTATGTCGACAACTAAGGAGCCTTGGGTATCAAGAATGTAGCTATCGACACCCCGATGACGATGCTTGGTCGCCAAGAGCCAGCAGGTGGATCCTTTGAGCTGAATGAGAAAGTCGGGGCCTGCAGTGCACATTTGCGCACCCGTGTCAGCGATGCCTTTTAGGGTTGTCTGCTCTGGCTGGCGAGGCAATGTCTTTGATTGCTTGATGTTCATGTAGGACTAATTATTTATGGAGAATGTAGCGCTCAGGATAGGTTGGGGCTCCGGTTTCGGGGGCGACGCTAGTCATAAAGGCTTCAAGTCCATTGTTGAAAACTCGAATGGGTCCTCGTACACAGAATTTACGCTGGTGGCGCTTCTGCACACCGCGGCAAAGTGGTTCGGGCGCTGACAGTTGAAGCAAGTTTTCTGCCAGGCAGGGCACGATGTGCGCTCTCCCGGGTGGCTGGGTTGACCACATCCGGGGCATTTGTGTGGTTTCTTTTACGGCTTCTTCGTTTACACTTGCTATCGCGATTATCACGCAACTGTTTGCGGTCACTCCAGCTTTCGCCATCCTGGGCAATAGGTGCAATGCAGCCTGGATGGTCGGTCGGCGATCTAGTGAGTAGCTGCTCGTTCGGTGGATTCAAGGGCTAGTAGTCGATAGGTGACCTTGTCGAGTGTGTTTAAGGTTTCAACTTCGGCTAAGACCTTGCTTTGATGAGAGGCGTTTGCAGTACCCACGATTAGTTTGGACTTGACCATGTCGTTGGAGTATGATATGGCACATTCTCTGTCGCAAGTACCCTTACTGGTGAATGCGCACAGCATAGCTTGGGTTTTGAAGCAAGAAGTGAAGGCAGTAATGCTCTCTCCGTCTTGCTGATTCATTATGAAAAATTGGTGTAGATGGACTTCTGGGTGTATTGATCTTACTGCAACTGATTTGATGTAGCCCATCAGTTCATGTTGCGTTGCGTTCCTTAATGCGTCTGGGCCTGCGAAGTTAAAGAGCAGTTCGTTCACCTTTTCAGTGAAAGCGGATTGCAGCTCGCAGCAGATTTCGCCAGCCATCAAGCTGGGCATCTCTTTGTAGCGATTCCACGCGTTGAGGAAGATCAGCAATCGGTTGTTGCTCTAGTCAGCATCGTTACAAGGCCGGGTTACCCTAGTACGGGGTGAGCGGCTTGGCGCTGCCTCTGATATGCCTGTGACAGTTGCTGGTATGAATCTACCCATTAAGACAGCCATCTGCTGCTGCTTTTCGAGCTGCTGCTGTTGCATTTTCAATATGACCTCGACAAGCGGCGATTCCAGAGGGTGCCGTGATGCGCGGATGGCGGAATCTTCTTCGTTGGACATAATGGCGGTGTGACCACAGAATAATTGCGAAGTCGTGACGAAGGGCAAATGGGAACTGAGACTGCTTCGTCTGATGTGGCTCGTTGAGAAGCAGATAGAGGTAAAATAACTTAAAATAACCATCAGTGAAGACCCATGTCTGCACTGATAATGCAACTTACCAAAGTGTGACTTCGTCCAATGAAAGCTCTAGGCGCACCACTTCTGGTACCATGTATAGAGCCCAACAATAACACAACCGTATCGCATCGAACGAAGATCCTCACTGTTCTCTCCTGGCCTAACATATCATACAAAGCACATCATACTAAACAAGGTAGCGTAGCTACAGACTATACACCTGTTACCCATATGATATTAATACAATTAAGCATTTTAAAGCCAGTATCAGTGTGCATATTGACCATTACCTGAAGACCATGGAGCATGCCAAGAAGAGGCCAACATTCTCATAAACGTCCTTTACTAATAATAACGCTTTTGTTGAAGCGCACTCCTTCCCTTAAAGCTATGATTTATATGTATTGCAGCATTTGTATCAAACCAAAGACAACTAAGATGATCGTGGCTAAATTTCTGCATTAGAAGGACTTGCATGTGAAAGCTTTACCTCAAATGGCTCTTCGATCAAGTGCACATCCCCTTGATGGCTACATGAATCATTCAGTTTTATGACAGTTTTATGAAGAGTTTGCATGCTGCATGTCTGATATCATAAGGCTTTGAACAAAAAGAAGTGAACTAAAGATAGAAAGCGATTGATCAAATACGGAAATAAATCTGGCAGGTGTCACATCCTTAGAATTGCGGCACTTTTATGTATGTCTAAGAAAATGTCAGGGTAACACTAGAGCTTAGACTTTAGCTGCAAGGTCTACTTTCGTTTTCTGCTCTCTACAATAAATGTGTAGCATTAAGCTCGTTTGGCTTGCCATCCTTGGAAATTTTGAAGCTTTTGCTTTCTTTCAGATACTTTTAACAGATTTGTTGATCTTCTTCATCAACTAAATATGGGTATTTCCTACCTACTTTTCTCAGATGTCGCGGGCAGCTTTTCAAGCCAACTGGCAATAATTCGAAAATAAACTCATTCGGCTGGTCAATCTGTCTCATCAAAGGAAACTGGCCAAGCAGATTGCAAAGTATGATGACTCCCAATTTACAAGAAGAATGCTCATCAACAACCACATTTTTTCTGTTGACTCTGGCATAAACAAGATGCAAGTTTCTGGTCGAGTGCTACATGATGCCGCTGGCCTAGGACCCGACAAGGCGGCATTCGAAAATTCCCAGGTTTCAGAAACGCGCAACATAAATATCAAGCATGCGCTGTCCAGTCTTAAGTAGAGATCAGTGCAAAAATCACGTAGATTTTAAGTTCTCTGTCATGCCAAAAATATTGAGAAATCATGCTTTTTCCTAACTATTGTCAATGTTACTTATCAACTTACAAAGACGCATTGTAATGGAAACATATAACACAATTACACACTACAAACCTTCCATGCACTCGTCAAGAGTTTCAAAATCCGAATAGGTCCTTGTCTCCAGCTTGTTGCTGGGCTGGACAAGAAGAATAGTGTGCTCCTAAAAAATAAGCGCTTTCTTAATAAAAAAAATTTGCAAATTGCCTTGAGCTCAAACTTAAACAAACCAGTAAATTTTGGTAGAATTTTGGATGCTATGATATGAGCTCCATAGTTGCATAACAAGACGTAGACCCTCATTCAATTTAAATCAATGAAAAACAAAAAGAGTACCATATGAGATTGTTGATGAATTTAACATGCATAAAAGTTACATTTACATTTCTTTCATATTGATAAAACCAGTATGCAATTTTCTTTTTCTTTACCATCAGCCAGAACGTGCTGCTGACATCTATCTGAGAAGGAATCTAAGCACATCTTTCAAAAGTGGCAATCCAAGTACTTCATTGCAATTGGTCGCTCCTTCATTTATCAGTAAAAAACACAAAGTCAACTTCAATTATTAAGGTGCTAACTTCATGAGGGGTTGAGAAAATGTTGGGGACATGCATATATCTAGAGAAAAAAAAAAACAAAAACAGTGCCATGTCAAAACTTAAGGGCTTGTTTCTTCTTGTAAAAAAAAAGATGTTAACAGTATTTTGTATAATTCTGGACAAAGTGAAGTTTTCTTGCGCATGACCAGCCCAGAAGGGAAGGTTTTATGAAGGGATTTTCTCTTTGATGTCAGCTTCTGTGGTTGCCTCTCTTGAAATGACAGTCCTTGTACTTTAATGAGCTGGTGATCATAAGAACATGTCTCAGCAAATTTTCTACATCAGATGAGGTATGGGCATTCAGTCCTGTACTGGCCATAACTGAGCACTAGCGTCCATTGCAATATCAAAGGAAAAAAGTATTTCTAAACTATACAAGGTGGCCCTTCTGTGCTACACCTTGCGTAAGCAGGAAGCTGCAGTATCAGCTTTCAAAGAGCCTTATCCATGTGTGCTGGTTGCTGAAACCATAAGTTTCTTATACTTCCATGTTTTGATCTTTCATGGACTAACAATGCATACTCAGTACTAGATGTCAGATAGTGAAACTACATTCACTTTACAAGCACCACATCATGGCAAAGCAGGGGTTCATTATTGTCTTGATTGGGATTACTGAAAATATCACAAAGCTTAGATATCACTTTGCTTCATGCACACATACTTTGCAATAATATTGAGGAGACATACACAGACATAGCACTTGAGTAATGCAAGCTTGCTTCATGTGTATTGTTTATGGTGCACGGGTTACCATAAGTACTTCGTAAGTGCAATTTTTTGCATCATTGCTTTATGAGTCTTAGTCTCTTAGCAGTGCTTCTACGATAGACAGCATTATTAGTGTTTATTCCAAATGAAAGCTAAATTTTAGTCTTTGAACATGCCATGCCTTGCCATGAATTATAGCTTTCACTCCTTGATAGCATTCAATCTGGAAGTACGAGTAGTAGCATTCCATCCGGTTGTACCAGCAAAAGCAGTAGAAGAAGTTAATTAATTGATACTTTTTACTCAATCACAATTATAAAAAAATGAAACCAAATATGGATCACTTACGTCTACATCAAGCTCACAATGTGTTGCAAGCAGCATGCTTATAAACAAATGCAAGTCCTTTTAATCCAAAACAAATAAAAAATGCATTCCAATAATATTCGTACTACATTCCCAGTGTCTAATATTTAATTTGAAGAGTCCTTGGCCAGGATTCGACTTGTGATCTGTAATCGCACTACCTTCCCAGTTTCTAATATTTAACTTGTAGAGTCCTTTGCTAGGATTCAAATTGCGATCTGTGTTCATTTCAAGTTTAAGGGCCGACTGATGGCAGGCTTCTGGATCCAAAAGACCTTCTTTGGCATAGGTATAGCGATGTTATGCGCATGACTAGGGGAAAGCCAATTATTTCATAGGTAAATGCCACCCATTATATGCTAGGGAGTCATGAATCTATCCAATAATTTATTGGCTTTAAAAAGGTCTCTGAAATTATTACATACAAAACAAAGGGCTTGCTCTTGAATTTGGCTTATTATAGACATTGAGTGTGCTGAAAAAAAAGTAGTGAACAAGGGGCTAAAATTAAAATTTGCATGACGATTGTTTGATGATAACGTCATAAGAATTACGGATATAGATCTCAGAACACACCCAGGGCTTAATTGACGGAACAGCAGCTGTCCCTATTTATTCCTTGAACTTATAAAGTTGCTCTCACAAATGAAAGTGCAATTATTAAATTCAACTCGAGAAAAGACAATAGCTACCTCCATATTCTTGTCCGCCGTTCATGAGGGACCCTCCATCCTTCATAGAAACCTCCACCTAACTACGGACGATAAACAACGTTGCGTAAAAGGCTTTATACAGGCCTCAGAAGACATATATGTATCTACCTAACTACCTACCTACCTACCTACCTACCTACCTACCTACCTACCTACCTACCTACCTACCTACCTACCTACC
>QQSS02235013.1:0-10052 GCA_003687565.2 Craspedacusta sowerbii | reverse complement strand
TCTGGGCGTGTTGGGATGTATTACGTTTCTTAAAAGCATTTATTGAGAAATAAATTGTTGTTGTTGTTGTTGTTGTTTTGTTGTTGTAAGCGACCATGCTTGCTGAATTGCTTATGGATTGTAAACATGTTTACTAGCACTTGGGTGGACGGATGGTCGGACGGATGGACGGACATGGATCTCCACAGTCAATGGCGCTGGCAGAAACGGGGCGTGGCAATGCCAGAAAAGAAGACTTTCTTTAAGGCTAGCTAATCTTGTGTCACATCTTGAGGAATCTCTTTCATTAATTTGTTGAGCCCTGGTTTGACCACGGAGACAATTGATGAGTGACTACATGGTCACGCGTTAGTTATCGGCAGAAAATCAAGTCGATGAATAGATAAATTCACAGACGAAGGAAATTCAAAGGAAGGGAACCCGTGAGAAGCCAGGGTCAGGTTTAGTACTACAGAGACATTCAGACGGAACAATTAGTCTGATACCCACATCAGCAAAACCTATCGACTTGCATCAGCAAAGCAGAGTAATAATTCGATGAGACTCCTTTGGCAATGTAACTGTTTCTTCCGCCCCCGAATCGCTCATTCTAACCAAAATTTTCCAACTCTATTTTTCTGCTTTGGGAAAGGGATTGCGAGGGAATTCAGTAGTAATTTATTTTAGTCAGAGTGTACACATTGCGCTGACATGCCTGTCATAGATTAGTTAAGCCATTACCACCCAATCCCGCGCCACTCATACTTTAACTGTATATGCTGATGCCACTATAGCTACCTGGTTTTTCTCTTTAAGGTTTGCTCAAGTTTATTGTTTTCAAGGTCACCCAAATCGTAAGACGTCCGATTAAAGTCACACCCTTCATTTTTAATAACCCTTAATTTTTAATTCGTTAGCTCGAATTCGTCAGTAACTGGTTGCTGAGTTGCAAACAGGAAAAGGGCAATGAAACTTGTGACTGTAAAGCAAGATCTAACAACAACAACAACAACAACAACAGCAACAACAACCACAACGACGACGACGACGACGACGACAGCAACATATTGTGTCTTTGCAAAATAAGTAAGTGGCTCCATCAGATGTTAGATTATTCAAAATTTCTCTTTCCATTAACAGCTTAAAATAGCAAGCGGCCATAAAACCGTCTTTCATTTATCCCTGTTTTCCATTGCGCCACATTTGCCGTATTCCAGCTGTAGATAGTGAGGATAGAAAATTTGGCATGTGATCGGTGATGATGCATGTTACCTTTTCTGCTCACTGTGTTATGCTCAAGACCACTCGTAAATATATCACCAAGAACAGTTAGGAATCGCATATGTTTGTGGGTTGGCTGGGTTGCTAAATGGGGGTTTGGGGCTTAAGAGAGGCTATTTTGTCGTAAACACGGGATTGCAGATGATGCGTGATACCAATCTGTCCTCCACTGACATTAGTGAAAAATTTTACTAGCATTTCTTAGTGAATTTTTTAGCTGAAAAACTTAGAGTCTTTAACCCGACTCATGATAAACTTTTGAATATACATAAATGTCCCGCCGGCTAGATTCAAGGTTCTTGTATTAGTAAATTCACATTAATCAAGTTCACTATCTACTTTTTCACCAACTCTAGTCGTTAAAATATGTTTCGGAGAGTCCAATTGTTTGAATATGTAATTAGCTAACTTAAAAAGAGCACTAACTTTCCTGTGGTGTGTCCAGCGATAGCTTATCTCCATCAACTTATCGCCTTCTTGTAAGCCTACGTGTCATGAGAAGACGTCATATCAGACCAATGGCAATTTAGATCTTGCTGAGGATTAAACGGTAGATTTATACGCTGGAGATAATGACAAAAATTTGTTAAATGAAATGCGTAAAATTTGGCTTGCGAATATAAAGAGCTAACTATACTGAGATATCATTAGCTCGTATAAGCCAAAAGCTCCAAACCTGACCACATAAAAAACGAAGCATAAAAAATAATTTCTGCTTATGAGGTTTTGACTTAACCTCAAACATTACCAGCGCACCTAGATCCATTCCAAGTCCTAATATTTAGCATAAAGACACTTTCATTAGCACGAGACTTGATGCTCTTTGGCCGAGGATTCCAGATTTCTGAACCTAAGGATAAAAAACTTCTTGTTCAAAAGTTGTTGTTGTTCTTGTTCAAGCAACTTGATTAGGTTTCGGTATGGGTTAGTTTATTGGGTATCTTATGGAATGCCAATTTTTGTCATGTGAATGACTTCTTACCTCTACAGGAAAGATAAACAGTTCGTGGTCTACGTAAACTTTTCAAACTTTTTAGATTTGTGGAGTTTCTCTTAAAACACGTAATGAAAGATCGTTTCTTCTGAAGGCTCAAGATTCTTACACGTTTCGGTAATTTCGTGCATTTCTTCGACGTGGAAGGTGATCTTACTCTTGGCTGCAATTTTCATTATTTATAATCATGCACTATTTATAACATTGAATATACCCGGCATGAAATTAAAGAATTAAAGGGACCCTGTGGCATAAATATTGCTCTCTAACATAACCACACACGAAAAAAAAACGGAATTTTTGTTATTCGCATTGCGTTGTTTAGAACAACATCACGGAGGGGCCACGGAAAACATGTTTACCAGGTTATTACGATCGCACAAACAGGAATGATTTGCCTAAACAATTAGCCCGTAGTTACCTTCCGCGTGAAAAGATATCAAGATGTCACTAATTGCACTTATCGCAAGCTAAAAAATCTCGTGACAAGATCGCCATGGTTTCTTCACGTTCGCCGAACGAGTTTCTTCAAGGTTGGTGTGACCGAGATCACGTTTACTGAACGAGCTAATGCTAAGGTTGGTGTGACCGAGTTCATGTTCATTGAACGAGTTTATTCAAGGCTGGTTCCAGTGACCCGGAGAACCAGGATCTTTTGAATGCCTTTTCTCGATGGTGTGCCTGGAGCGGGATGGCAGTTCGAGTCGATAAATGTCACACCTTTGAAAGTCACAAGCAGGGGAACGCTTCTAACCAATTCCAAAACAAATGTTTTCATAAACAAAAACAGATTGAAACAAGTAATCATAGTAAGCGTCTCTTCATCACGTAACTACCTTGGCCGACATTTTGACTTCCCTATGTCAGGTACCATCCATCAGCAAAAGTTAGTTGATTCTTAACTACACAAATGGACCGTACAACCAGTCTTCCTCTGCATTAACCGACTCAAAGTACTGATTTATCAACGATTTGTTCTCTCAAAAATCAGTTTCTGACTTGTCCAAATCATGGGTCAGGAAGATTCTCGACAGCAAAGCAAGGCGCTACACTCGGGTGTGGCTAGACATGCCAATGAGGCGCACCTTAGATTCAATTACCTTTATCTGAAATTAATACGGATTGAATGTTTGCCTGGTTTCGGCACAATTTTCGCAATGTCATGCGACATATTGTCAGCGTCTAAAGTCGTCGAAGAATCCCGACGTAGTGACTATATACTACAGCACAAGTTATTGCTACTCCTAAGCAAAGGCAGCAATAAAAGATATTCGAAGGACCTCAGAAAACCGAATTCTTACAAAACGTATGACCCAACCGCTAAATGTCAAAAATCAAGATGGGATCAAGGTCTCCCTACCTGTGCAAAGTATTGGACTTCAATCTGCAAAAACATCCTTTCAATAGCAAAGATCTATGTATAATTTTGCGATTCGATACTTAAGCAACAGTCTCTCCAACCGTAGCAACACTTACAAATGGGGTACCGTCCCAAACTGCCTCCATTGCGAAACACCTCAAACATTGTGCTAGGTTGTCGGAGAATGCAAACAAACCCTCAGAGAACGAAAATTTAACTGGAGACACGACTCAGTCAACTTCACCATAGCCATTTCCAAGTGTAGTGAGTGAAGAAAAGTTACGATCAGACCGGATTGCTGTAAAGGGATCGGATATATTTATAATGGAATGACGATCGGTTTTGAAACGAATATGTCTAAAATTGCAGACAGAAAGCAACGGCACTACCATGACCTAATTGAAAACATAAACCCAGGAGGCGAGATAAGGTTCCTAAACCTCTTCATGGGCGCCAGTGGGGTACTGTGCAACCAGTCAAATCAAATCATGAAATGGCTGCAAGAAGTTGGATTGACACAACGGGATGCCCTGTGCACCTTGAAAAGGAACGTATGTTTTGGGTGCACCAACTTAGTGTTTTTAACAAGAGACGAGGAGATCGAAATACCGAAACATTTATTCTGGTGACCGCTAGGTCAGCAACTCTACCATGCCTGCTTGCAGCGAGTGGCAGTGATTGACATGTAGAAATTCACTTGTAATTTTGCAGCTGAAAGTTCATCTAGGAAATAGATAATTGAAGTTTGCAATTATATTATATTATAATTATGTTGCTATTAATTATACTCAAATGGCTAGTCTTACGTACGTTTCGTCCCGGCCAAGGGACTCGTCAGAGACCTTTGGTTGGAGTCTTAACTGGCCAAGGAACTGCTTGGAGTCCCATTATCAAATTATTACGTATGTCATATATTATTGTAAATTATTATTATTATATTATGTATTAGATCTTATATTTCTATAAATATTTATTATATTATTATAATATAGATTATATTTTATCATTATTAAATACTAGTATACACTAATTATCATTACATATGCTATCATTATTATTATCTTAATTATTACTTGTCCTATAGCAAATCTATTACCCTGGCTGGAGACTGTCGGTCTTGACAAAGAACAAAGAAACGGGACATCGAGTGTGCGAAAGGATAACAAACATTTGCGCACTACATCTTTTGCATTCGTAGCAAGGAGTGGACACATCCTGACTTAATGATATGGTGGTAGTAAGCACGTCTTTGCGTCCTCTTTGCCATGCCTAACTAGCGAGTGGCTGGACGCTATCGAGTCAAGTGCCCGCAAATTTAGCGTGAAATCTAGCTTGAGAAAGGAAAGTGCTTAATTTATTGTTATTATTTTGCAATAGATTCGACTTATTGTGCCGTGGCCCTGGCGGATGAGGGGGATTCGAGCACTCCCATTCTCCGTTTTAATCCACGCCCATAAGTCAGTTGGGCACAAGGACCCACCTCTTCAGGATGGACAAACAAGACACTGACCGCCCAAGGAACCTCTCATGGGCGGCCATCTGCAATGAAAAGTGAGGAAACCATAGGCATAATGGCTTGTAAGATTAAATATGCAAAACGAAGAAAGCGGTGGAATACAATCCCAGATACGGAAAGGAACAAGGTTCATCTGTACGCTTATAAGTTTTCACGAAATCTCCCTCATTCTCGAGCGGCTATAAATTTGTTTAAGGTGCTTTTAATGAACGGGAAATTTATATGGGAAATTCTTTCTCAGTAATAAGCCCGCTGTTCAGTCTAATGCGGTAAGTGTTTCTTTATTACGAAGAATCCTTTTGGTTAGGTGCTAACTGAAGTCCGGAGTTTACCGCGAGTTAGAGCGATTTCTGCTGCCAAGGTATTTCATGGGCGTTAAGAGTCTTGGAAACAGGACGGAGACCAGTTCAGGGGTTTCCCGACTCTAAAAAGAGCGTGTTCATACACCTAACCGGCAAAGCTTGAAGAAATACTTAAACCGCGGGATGCCACCCAAGCCATAATCGAGGCCTTCCTGCTCATTGACTATCCAAGCTCATAAAACAAGACATCTTGTTTTATCTCGGGATGTGCCGCAGTCTCGTCTGTCAGTCTCCTCAACGTTGATAGATGAGACCCAATCGAGATCTGCCAGCACCATAGTGGTAATCTTATGACCAGCACCAACATTAGTTCATTTTCAATGCGGGCAGGACTCTTTATGGTTTGTGTCACCCAAAAGTGGAATGCTGCTGAGGTAAGTTTTTTCCTTTCTTTCATTTTCAGGAGAGTTCACCCTGGTCAAAATACTACTACAAAAATATCTTACGCAGCATAAAGTAGTTCTAATATTTGATCATGGCTCTCCTCTGAGGTTTTAAAAACACGCTCTTATGCTATACCTTAGCAATGCCAAAAATAAAAGGAATTAAATCTTCAGCAATTCAAAAAGGCAGCCAGCAATGAATTGCAATATGGAATAGATCGTTATTAGAATTGTTTAATGGCATCCAAGGCTGGCACAATTTTAGCGTTACGAACGCTATTCGGTCAATGCTAATCACACACCCCCCTCGCCTACCTACCCAGCCACGCCCTGCCCCACTGATCTCCCTGGCTCTTCCAGGACCAGCAGTTTCACAGCAGTAGCCAACTGCCAATAATTTACGCGCAACGGACTTAAAGTCATCTTCTTGACATTGCGTAAGTAAGAAAAAAAAAAAGAGTTCTTCTATGATGACGCCTTAGATCACAACTTAGATCAAAGTTTCCGTCTCTGTGAAGACCGCTGTTTTCATTCCTTGTGAAGGTACGTTGTTTTCTTTCTGTCAGGGTAAGCTGTTTTTTTTTAAGCTGCCTAATTCAATTGTTCGGCGAAAGGGGAAGTTCCCACACTGACCCCAGAGGCATATTGGTTTACCGATTTGTATTCTGATAGTAATTTATAGCGGGTTTCTTAAACAAGCCTGGCAGATTGTAAAAATAGAGCGATTGACTATTGCCTAAACAGCTGATTGCAAGGTAATAGTTTAATCACTGACGTACTTAGATATGCTCTTGTTATGGTAGATTTCTCTATCCTGATGAAACGCTATTAGACAACCCCAAAATAGACGCTTTACGTCTTGGAGTTCGTACACTTGCTCACGTGACATCACCGTTGTTAAAAACGGAGCACACAAATACACACGCACACACACACACACACACACACACACACACAAACACAGACACACACACTCACACACACATACACACACAAACCATCACATTCCTACATAGCATAGCGAATCTATGAATCTTTGAATTTACGCACACGGCCATGGAGGCATACAAAGTACATACCACGCAACGGTCCAGCCAATGTGGTGGAATGCCGGGAAACCAGAAAATACATAAAAAAATCTTTAGACAGACAAAGCGTTACTGCATGCGGTATCGAAATCAGGAACCATCTGCAGTATTTGCTAAGTGCAGAGTATATTTAGGTCCTACTCGCTGCCAAATTTGTTGTGTATTTTTGTGTGGAATGGATTAAAGCCAGGGGGCTGAGCATTAGCATCAACCATGCCAGCTAGAAATAAAAAAAATGTTACTCATTTGTTTTCCTCGAAAGAATGTGTCGATAGTTGAAGAAGTGTGTACAACAGCCAAACGTTCATTGTAATGAGCGAGCTCTTGCCAATCCTATTGATGCTGCGCGTGAATCACACAGGTCAAAGCACTGCTCTATGATTTACAGAACATCAGGTTTACTAGGGCAAACTTCCAAGCCGTTTCACCCCTTACACACATCCGGAGCGTTGGTTTTCTCAATTCACTACCGATCTGTCTTATTCAACAGTAGGACAACCCATCTCACATTCCTTTGACCTGACGCAAGATATTCTTAGACAGAATTCGAATGCAGTTGGAACGGTTTGCTGTGCGAGGATCTTCCGAAAGGAGGAGTTCTTGCAAATTCTTGCATGGGAAACGGAAAGGACATTGGGGGAATAGGAGTTTACGTCATAGGGAGACGTTTAACTGGCGCAAAACATTCCTCGGTGTCTAGAGATAACGCTTTTCTCTCGCTAGGAAGCAACATGTCACAGCAAACAAAGGGATTCTTAGTAATCCCGCGTCCCATCGAAGCTTTCAGACACTGTCACACGGTCGCGGGAGGCACATTTTTCGTGGAAAGTTCCAGATCGAAGGAAGACGTTCCAGATATAAGAAAGTCTATTTTAAGGAATACTGAAGTCAGTGTAATACTCAACACAAAGCAAGATTTTACAGCGTGTTTACAGGTAGGTGTCAGACGTCATCCCTTAAAATAAAAAACAAAACAACAACGAACAGTTGGTACGTGGGAAAATTTGTTAGCAACTTGACAGAAAATCATGAGCATTGCTTACAAGAACACGCATAAATTTGATGGAGCAGGAATACTGCTTATACTGGTTTGTTAGTCAAAACTAGCTCTTAAAAACTGAAGCGCGTTAGTTTTCTTCAAAAACTTTGCGTAGATTTAAGGATTTATGAATTAGTGGTTGGACAGCATATTCAGCCAGGACAATTTTATTGGGCGATCTTGTTAAGTCATTTTGTTTATCATAGTCACATTTTATTGCAAAGAAAAGCATGAAGCTTTATCGCTTGCAAACCTCGCAATAGCTAGGGGACAAAATTTGGCCCGGTTTTTTCCCGCGAGCGAGGCACTGTTGATTTGAAATATGAACTAATTAGCCCTCAATTGCTGACAAGGATCTGGCGTGTCCCCTGAAAATCAACTCTCTCATCCTTTGTTTAAGATAATTGCACCTAATAAGCAATGGAATGTTGAACTCGTCTGCACGGATCTCTCGAGGTCTTGATTAGGAGAAATGCCTGTGCCGAACTGCCCTAGTTACGTGGCACACACTCATTGCTAATTCTGGTGCGTTACGAATTGGGTACGCGCAAGACAGATTGTATTTCGTAGCCAGCAACAGAACGTCAAGCAACTGGAAGAATTAGGACGCTTGTTTACGGATTTGAGTGTGCAGGAAGTTGCAGAGTATTCGTTGCTAATCGAATTGATGAGCGAGAATTGCGAGTTTGATACTTCAAGTACTTCGTATTGGCACTGGTTGTGGAAAAGAGCAATTTCTTAATGCGCATCCGTGTTTTTGTTGTTTAGCAAGGGACTCCTTCAAGGATTTCTAGATTGCGGTTTTGCAATCGCGTAGAATTCGGACATAGCCTGGTTGTGCCTAGCGACTCATTACATTTTCTTAGAGGTTTTGCTGATTCTTGGAGCTCGAGTAGTCGATAGGTCTTCAGGGTCACGTGATGAGGATATATTATAAAGACCGGGCTTGGAGCAAGAAGCGCAGTGCCAGCGACTCGGCAGCTCCACAGGGACACGAGAGGTACGTTCCGTGGCTCCGTCGTAGCAGGCTTTTCAGCATCATTGCTGAAATTCAAGAATATTAAGCAATTCTAAACTAAAATAGTATAATAATTGCATTTGCTGAAGATGAAGGCATCCTCTATTGGCACAAGGCTGATCGAGTTGAGAATGCCTGCCACCAATATCTGAGTATTTTCTCAGAGACTGCGTACACGCACGCACTTAGAAGTACAAATGAGGTTCTCATCAAGCTATGTTTCTACATGTAGTAGCGCCAACTTATCGTCAATCCGAATCCGTGCGCCTTTTCGGAAAGTTGTCAAGATTAGAAATACAGGAGAGTCGAACAAATCAAACATATGTTAGTAGAAGGGAAGACAAATAGGTTAATAGAGGGTTCGCCAAAGGGGATAGGGCATGGTGTATTAAAACCAGCATTTTTGAGCTATGTGTACTTTTTTCCGCCCTTACAGAAGTTTCAATAGAACGGAATACCCGTTTTTGCTGTGTCCGGCAGTCTTCTTGCGGTATGTTACACAGGTAAATCAAATAGCCATTTCGGTTTCAAAACATTCTGCCTCTGACCTGCTCTGTTCGGTTTTTTAGGGTAGCGAGAAAAGCAGCTATATGGCCGCAAACTAAAGATTTACACAGCCGAATCATTGCAAATACACATCGGCAAATAACACAAAAATCTTATCAACCCTACATCGGCCCCATGTCTTTGGTCACCACAGGGTTCGATTCACGGTGCCTTAATGGCATTTGAAAGGAAAAGTCGGCTTTGCGGTGTATCTTCACCGCAAGAGAATAGTGCTTTGGCTATTCCTGCGCACTAGTACTTTCATGAATTACACTTGCGTATCGCTCTTTAGGCGAACCATTATAATTTACCAGGTTTTCTTGCAGTTTTTGAACTTTTTTTTATAACGCTATAATTAATTTATTTCTATCTATCAATATTTCTATGTGTCTGTTCATCCATCCTTATATTTCTTTCTATCTATCTATCTATCTATCTATCTATCTATCTATCTATCTATCTATCTATCTATCTATCTATCTATCT
>QQSS02235002.1:0-10052 GCA_003687565.2 Craspedacusta sowerbii | reverse complement strand
GTCAGTCAGTCAGTCAGTCAGTCAGTCAGTCAGTCAGTCAGTCAGTCAGTCAGTCAGTCAGTCAGTCAGGCAGGCAGTCAGGCAGGCAGTCAGTCAGGCAGTCAGTCAGCCATCCAGTCAGTCAGTCAGTCAGTCAGCCAAGGAGACTAAAATTAGGGCGCATAAAATAAGCTACTACTAAAGCATTTCCTACCTGATAAACCACGTTTACTCAAAGTAAGAGCAGCAGCAATTCCAACAGCAAGCGCAACCAGTACCAACGTAGCTACCTGTAGAGTGAAGTTTCACTGATGATAAACTGAATTGATAGCCAAAACGTCGCCACCAACATGACATACATAACCCCGAGTGTATGATCACACACGCTTTCTAGTCAAAATAAGAACCTAAGCACTAGGTGTTCGCCTCAAACTAAAGGGCGTCCATGCTTCCAAACTCTGCATAAATGTATGTGCGACTGAATGTAGCATGCAGGTCATTGCATTTGCGCATTTTTAAGTTTGAAGGTGCAGAGAAGTTTTGGTCTCTTGGTTTCCGGTCGTACGACCAACATCTTAAGCCATCCAGCCAATGCAAGAAAATTCGCTAATTACTCGAGATATCAAGATCTCGGCTACCTTGTTTTATCGCCGAACAAATAGAACCTTCTTGAAGGAAAGTAAGATCACATTAATACTTCCGTTTGAAAAGCGTTTGCACAAGTGTCTCAGTCAGCTTGCGTAAAGCTAGAAGCGATACCCATAAACGAAAACTCAGACTTTATTTTTGCCCTCATGTCAAGCTCATGATCTTAAACCGATTTTAATAGGCCGTGTCTTAGAATATTGCTTTCAACGGCGATTAATCGGCACCTGATGTAGCTCACTAGTTGTGAGCAGGGCGTGGTAATGCTCTTGGTAGTTAAAGCTACCTAAACGGCGGAGGAAGAGCAACATGGACGGCATCCAAACAGGAGAGATAGAGAAGAATGGCGTTTGATTTCAACTCATGCAAGAGCCCACGTCAGTAATGTACAGTAGAAGTTGTCAGCAGATATGGCGCAGATGAAGATTTTCGCAATTGGCTACATTAGTCTTCACTGGACTAGTGGGCTTGTTGTTTCATGTGGGTGTAATTTTATCTAACAACTGTTGTGGGAAGCTGTTCTTTTGTAAGTGCCAGTGGATGTTTTAAACCACCCCTAATGGAAAGTTTCCCATGAAATGCTTCAACGCTCTACATAAGAGACAACGAGCCAACCCAAAATTTATACAAAATTGATGTAAAACTAAGAAAATTAGTATACAGTCAAGTGACGGTGGGCTTATGGTAATCATTGTTGAAGTCTTAGCTTTAAAATTTTCTATTCGGTTATCAAGAAATGGCAACAGACTTTCTACAGAACCAACTTACCGTTTGGGTGTTGCGTATTTATAAAGTATTTATAAAAATAAATCAGCGACGTCTTTCGTATGGATATACAAAAAATATCATCAACCTATCTTTGATACATAACTGCCTCACATTCATGATGATCCTCAATCAATTTCCGCTCTACAAGCACCCTTTAAACAGTAATTGACTCATTAAGTATATTATTAGTAATAGTTTAGTTATTTAAGCGAGAAGGCTTAATGCAAACCTTATTTTTAGCTACCACATTAACGCTTAACGCGATCGTTTCCTTAAGAGGGAAATTTGCAAAAGAGACTTTCGACATCAAATGAAACCATTCATTTATACCCGGGGTCTCCAAACTCTTCAGTTCGAGGGCCGCATTAACGGACGTACTACAGGTTGGCGGCCGGGTATAGTTTTAAGATTATATAAAGTAGAAATAAATCGAGATGTTGTTTTTATCAGTATACTCAAGCCATGCGCATCCGATGTGGGTTCGTGGAACCAAAGCATAAATTCCTAAAAATTTGCTCGCCTCTCAGAAGCGCGACAGTCAACGTATCATAAGTTTCCGTCCTTTTCTTTACGTTGAGGAAAGCACCTGTGGGCCGTAGTTTCGAGACCCCTGATTTATACCAACGACATATACCCCATAACATATACTCCCACAACATACACCCACATAACACTTACCCCCAATACCATAGGCGTTATAGGCAGTACCCTTATGAAGAAAATTTGTAAAGAGACTTTCAACATCAAATGAAACCAAAAATTTACCCATAATTACATTTACTCAAAAATATAGGCGACCTTGTCGACAGTTACCGGCATGCCACCACCCAAAATCCAACGAAAACTACGACATCGCTTTTATTAACCATGGACTAAGTTCCATTGAATTGGACAATGGACATAGCTATCGACTACCTCACTGAATAATGCGCTAACAGCGAGAAGTGGAATGCGCTCGTGTCCTTACACCTGTCCAGTTGATTAAGTAAAACTCCAAGACAACATTCCATATTGGCGTTACACTCTTGCATTTATAAGTGTTTACGGCACATAAGGTCAGCGATAACAATGGCTACCACTTGCGATTCAAACGCATTTTATCGCCTCGAGTTTAACGCAAGTGGCATAGGCAAGCAAAGATCAAAAGGGCGCAAGGGCGGTCTGTGTTAATGGGGCTGATAGAGAGAGCGAGCGAGAGCGAGAGAGAGACTCTTGTGATACAGTATAAAAGGAAAGCCAAGCCTGCGCTTCCTAGCGAGCGTAACACTACATTCAAAGTAGCCACCAAGCAATCGTGTCGTACATCACAAAGAATCGTACGACAATGCAGGCCGGAAGGTTATTGCTGATATGTGTTGCGACGTTCATGGTCTGGTCAAGCCACGCCAAGGAAGACTTCACACTAAACATGGACATGAGAGAGGACTCGGTAAGAGACAAGGCTTTTGCTTTCATTTTCGCTACTCCGTAGAGAAACCCCACTAAGAAAAGCATACATATCGCGCCTTTAAGGAATAAAACACAAAGTGGTTCAAACCGCCGCTCAGCGCTGTAAGCATCTTTTCAGTGCGTGGCAACTAAAGTGACGTTTCTTTTTCCCTCTATGGATATCTACCTCAATAGCTCCTACCAAAGGAGTTTCTTTCTCCATCCAAGAAAGTTTCTTCGTAACGAACAGCCCTGGATTATCCAATAGGCCCACAAGGCCCGGGCCTACGGGGCCCAGCGTAAGAAAGGGGCCCCCGAAATAATTAAATAGTTTTTTGTTTCATCCAGAGATCTCCCAGCTTCGTTACGTTTGGCAAGCACATGCATCCTCCAGAAAGACACAAAAAGGTGGAAAATAAAATCGAAACTTTGAGAGTTAGTCTGTGGAAGAATATGCGTAGTATTCTGAGAAACCTGCCAATGAATATCCTGAGGATCTTTGATATGAATCTTTTCGGAGAATTTCAAACTTTTCAAACAAATTCAATAACAGCAGGGGCCCCGGAAAAAAAATTTGGGCCTAGGGCCCCAACTGGTGATAATCCGGCCTTTAAAGAATGACACCAAGATGCTTGTCAATGCCTAGCAACTAAAGCATTGCGTATGTATTCACCGACGGAATTCTTCCTTCTCTAGCGCAGCGCTTACCTGCGCTTCCGATTTTCAAGCTCGCTCGCCCAGTTAAGATAAAGGCGTAACTAAGTAAAAATAATAAAAATTTTCTTGAAATATTAAAATACGCTCCATAATATACTTTGATTATTTACTATCATAAACTAATTTTTTTATTCTCGCCTAACTTGCGGTCAGAATACATCTTCGCTTGAGCACCAAATCACGTTTTGAAGACATAGTTTCGCAGAGGAGAAGCAGAAATTCAATCAAGGATTCAATCACCTCAAGGAAGGCACGAGCAAGTACAGCCGGAAAGAGCAAAAGTCTTTTTTTACGCCTGACAGTCAAACATGACAAGTTCAAGTTTTGATGTTTAAAAGTGCTGGAAGGGATGAGGGGGGGGGGGGGGGTGAGGACCTTAACGCGATCAAATTAATCAATTTTCAATCATTCTCAAGTTACGAATACGCCAAGTAACGAAAAAAAATCCAGAGACTTCGACAAATCCATGCATTACAATTTTTAATCTAAACAAATGACAAGTGCATTTATCCGACGAGCGCTGTTGTTGCGTCGATTCTATTTTCAGTGCTGTTTGCATTTACTAAATTTTAGCTTTCCAAGCGCAACGCAGAGTTACGTCTGCCAGCTCCACGATCTGTCAAAGCGCAAGCAGATTACTTCGCAACTGAGACATACTGCAGTTATTCTTGCGGAGGAGATTAT
Source organism: Craspedacusta sowerbii (assembly GCA_003687565.2). NCBI lineage: Eukaryota > Metazoa > Cnidaria > Hydrozoa > Limnomedusae > Olindiidae > Craspedacusta > Craspedacusta sowerbii. Next base: position 5,831 of record QQSS02235002.1, on the reverse strand, counting down.
CTGGGCAGCTGCTATCCTAGATGCATGCGCAAGAATGGTAAAAGGGGTATGCTGCATTCGCAAGGATGAAATGCCGCTTGTAAACATCAACAACTACTTGAATAAGCCTTATTATTCTGAAAGCGCTGTGTTTTCATTACAAAGGACTAGCGTCTTTCCAAGCTCTTGCTCATAGTTAAAATAGGTCCCCAGACAGACTCTCCGTACAACAGGGAAGGTGCGTACCATATTAACAGCATAAATGTACAGCGCCACTGAATCCACATTGGCCAAACCCGAAATTAGTAAAATAGTCTGTTAAAACCCATACAGCAAAGGCTCGTAGGTTGTTCAACTTCACGTAACGTTTTTATACAGTGTTGATTCGATACAGTGTTGATTAGATGCAGTTTTCCCGCAACAAGGATACAAGAAAATAAGGACCCCCACCCTTCACCAACTAATCATCATTTAGCAACTGATTGGAATATTGCTTCAACCGCCTTTAGCTGATGGCGATGATGCCTTACAGCAGGTCCTGAAAAGCTAAAAACAATCGGGCTATTCCCGAAGCTGTTTACATTAGCAAGGCTTTACTGGATAAGCGACGCTAACCTACGAAGAAAATTTCATTCAGAGACATGCATCATACTGAGATGCATGAAAGAATGTTATGCGGTGTACATCTGGAAGCTTTCATGAAGTTTAGTGTCTGCCAGCAATGGTGATTGGTTGCTCCGTTTGAAGTTCGGACATGAACTCTTATTGAACGCAAGAACTGGCAGAATTCCGAAAATATTTATCCCCTATCATAATCTCAATAACATGCATTGATATTCAGCATTCTGATGGATATCATAGCCTTCCCAAGTCACTTCATTAAATGCAAGTATATTATCCGCCTAAACATTTCCATTGTCTTGGTATGAAAGCTGCTCATTTTAAAAACATTTCCGCTACCACATACATAAAGTTCCACTCATTACAACTTATCGTCGTCCGCCATCTTCCTGACAGTCAAAGTCAAACTGACTCTCAAAAACTTCAATCGCTTTAATACGAAAGCTGCAAATTCTAAAATACTTTCTGCTGCCCAATATGCAAAAGTTCCACTTAGGATGATTACTTGGATAAGTTCCAGCACTAACTTTGCACGAACATAGGTAAAATAAACGGATATGGCCAGTAGAAACGGAGCGACGGACTCCATCGGCAATGGCGGTGATCTCAGAGATCTTTTATCAAACTAGCCTATCTAGAGTGCTTAGAGATGCTTTTCAGTGTGCAGTAATTAAACTGATGCTTATTTATTCCCCGAAGGATTTCTAGCTTCATAGCTGCTATCGCTTTCTTTTCTCTTTTTGATCGCAATGCTTACGTGCGTTTCCATTATTCAATCTTGCTCGCCCAGTTAAAAGGTCTTAAATACGTGACAATAATTTAAAAACTCTTTAAAATATTAAATACGTTCTATAGTATAGTTTGATTCCATTAAAAAGCCTAGATTTTGCTTCCTAACTATGTTCATATTTGTAAACTGATTTTTTATTATCACTTCATTGGCGGTCGGAAAACATCTTTGCTTAAGCATAAAATCCTGTTATGAAGACTTACTTTCGTCGAGAAGTGGCAGTTAGCTGTTCTTAGTGCGATCAATGTTACAACCTCAGACATGGCACGCCCAACAATGGTCAGAAAGTAAGCGTCTTCAAAAGGACTCAGTAGATATTAGCCTTAAAATTGTCTATTTCTACGCCTGGCAGCCTAAAGTGACAAGTTAAAGTTTAAAAAATGACATGGCCACGTCCACTGGGGCATGCGGTCAGTCAGGGCAGTTAAGTTTAAAAACGATCGATCTTGAAAAACTCTTGAAGTTATGGAAGAGGTAAACTACTGAAAAAAAAAATCAGGCCCGACGACACATCCATGCATTAAAATTTTTCATCCCGAATTCGTACATGCGTAATAGCATAGTCAATGCGCGATCGCAAGTGCCTGGCCGACGAATGCTGTTGTTGTGTCGATTCTATTTTCAGTGATGTTTGCATTTACTAAATTTTAGCTTTGCAAGCGCAACGCAGAGTTGTGTCTGTCAGCTCCTGGATCCGTCAGAGCGCAAGCAGATAATATCGGAAGAGGCTGTATGCGCATTTGCGGAGGAGATTATCAGAGCGAGTGCTACCACGACTGCATGCGCAGGAATATGTAAAGGAGTACGCTTTGTTTGTGAGGATGAAAAGATGCTTGCGCGATGTACCTCGAAGAACTGGTTTTAAAACGAAAACCTTGCAAAATATTTCTCCGCAGTTTTTTTTTCTTCTCATTCCAACTTATCGTCGTCCGCCGTCTTCCTGACTGTCAAAGTCAAACTGACTCTCAAAAACTTCATCCCCATGGTACGAAAGCTGCGAATCCTAAAATTTTGCTACCCAATATACGAAGTTCTACTTACGGTTATTACTTAGATACGTGTGAGCGATACAACAGTGTCAAAAAGCGAATATGTGTCTTGAAAAGGCCCAGGCGAAATTAGCCCTAAAGTTGTCTCTGTTCTTACGCCTCTATAGAAGTTTGAATGTCAAAGTTTTAAAAAAATTCTATGAATACGATAACTGGGGCAGTCAGGAAAGTAATGTTTCAAATGATCATGAGCATCTAAAACTATCCAAATTATCCATGCAGTTGACAGGCGCTTCCCTCGTTCCCCAAATATTTAACCTTGGGTTCAAGATGAAACGGGACAACCACTCTACTGCAACGCAAGCGGTTACAACAACAAAAACAGCAACAACAAGAACAACAACAACAACAACAACAAACAGTTGCCATTTATAGCTTGAAAAGAACGGCACTTTCGCTTATCAGCGGGCTGTCACCAACAAGAGCATCCCTCAGAAATGACTAACCCTAATTCTAACCTTAACCTCGAAGCAACAACAACAACAACAACAACAACAACAACAACAACAACAACAACCCCTTTTCCCAAAGGTGCGTAAAAAATTTACAGCAGCCGTTCTGATCGAAGCCCTTCCAGGCTTTGGTGCGGCACTAACATAGAATTTGGGCTTCAAGAGTCGGTAATTAAAACTCAAACTTAGGCTGGTTTGAATGCACAACAATAGGGCCATTTCAAGCTTGCCGATCGTTTTAAGTCAATGGCCGTTCGCACCAGTACAGCAGGAAAGGTACTATTCAGTAAAATAGTTAAAAAATTGTATTTACGGCAAATGGATGGATGAAGCCTACAAAAGGCAAGGAACCAAAGGAGGGAAGGATAGTGTTGCCTATCCGGCTAGCCTTGCCTATGCAACAGCTGATGTCGTCGGAAGGAGCGACACCGCTATGGCTCATTCTGGAACAAATAAAGCAACACAAGTTCTTCGATGGTCGGTACGGAAGTCTAGGACATTTACTGGTGAAATAGAGTGACAGCAACAATAAGACGTAGCGCAAACAGATCCTTAGTCCAAAAAGATGCAGTCGGAGAAGTCGCACCTAAAGTATTTTCACGCTGCGGAACTACAGAAGGTATGACACTATTTATCAAAGTGATCTGATTCTTCCGAAGCCTACTTTAAGTCTGACTAAAACGTTTCCCACACCTCTCTATTTACACTCGACCCAGTCCTCTGAGTAAGTGTCCTGTCAATCATCGTACGGTAGAGGAGGTGACCTGAGGCACACGTTCTGTGCACAACAACACCAATTGACTGAAAACTTCTGTTCAGTCATGCAAATCATTAGCGCTTGTGCTCCAGAAAATAAGAGACTCCTCCGGTGATGACAGCACTGTGATTTTGAGCTTAGGGGATCTTGGTATCAACCAAAACGCCTACTATGCACCATGTAGAAGAAGGCTGACAACACGATCGAACGAACTCCTTGAAGAACTTTTTAGCACTTATTGGGAACTATGCAAACGATCACCTAGCACGTGGCATCTACGGCAAAGTAATTGCTCCTAATCCGGAATTTTTCCGTTCGCCGCGCATGCTTCAAAGATTAAGTTTTAATCATATGTACGCAGAAAACGCTTTCTTTTGGTAACAGTCAGCCAGGCAAAATCGGAAAGACGAACGCCGCTAAAAAATTTCCCCCCGATAAGAAATTCACCTGTGATAGAGCGCACATAAACCTCAACACTTACCAGCAAGGCACATTTTCGTCTCTTTGTCCAATTCGAGGCCTAATAAACGAATGCAACGTTTACTTAAAAGCGAAACGCAAACCTGCACAAGCATAAACACGAAAAAGAACAACTACAGACCACTAGCATTCGAAACAGGAGATTTCTTTAGAAAAATACTTACACGATTAACGCAATGCGCGCGGGAGAAATAAACAATTCTACCTAATGATTAGAAGTGACAATCAATTAAATTGTTCTGGTACTATGGTAACAAGTAAAGCTAGAGGGCAACGGTAAGGAAAGAAGAAAATAGAAAGGTGAGGAAGAGATAGACTAGACAGATAAAGTTAGAGTCATGTGGATAAATTGGGTGTAAAGACGCTCCCAGTTGCTAAACATAGCCTCCTTTAAATTCCTCTGGAAGTCAGTCGGTGCTTGATCTAAAATGGAAAAGCGCATTTCCGAACATACATTCTTGCAATAAATTCTATGCAAATGCTTCCATATATGGAAGTGATCGCAGGAATGTATGTCCAGAAATGTGCTTTTCCATTTTTGATCAAGCACCGACTGACTTCCAGAGGAAGTTAAAAGAGGCTATGTTCATCAACTGGGAGCGTCCTAACCTTAACACCCAATTTAACCACCTGACCCTAACCTTATCTGTCTAGTCTATTTCTTCCTCACCTTTCTATTTTCTTCTTTCCTTACCGTTGCCCTCTAGCTTTCCTTGTTACAATAGCACCGTAACAATTCAATTGATTGTCACTTCTTATCATTTTCTGGGAGAGTTATTTATTTCCTCGCGTGCATTGCGTTTATCGCGTAAGTGTTTTTTTTTTATGTGCTCCATCTATGAACGGTTGGTGTATTCACGCCTATTCCGCATAAAAATACGAGATTTCTTCTTCACTTGAACACCGCAACTCTCCTTAACTCGATCGGCACCACATACAGCGGAATCGCCCGTCTCACAGAAAAAGATTCGGAAAAGACAGATTGTCTGCAAACGTTCGTACACACAATCAACCAACAAGAAAAATATGGAAACGATTTTTCTGGCAGTAATACTACCTTGTCGGAAAATACATTGGTGGATTTTCCGTCAGAATATTCGCAAATCGAGTTTTAAACTTCGGGGAAACTAGGTGCGACTCAGTTGATATATGCTTGCACAATTTGCGTGACGCAGCGTCTCCGTCAGTGACCGATTTTCAGGGAATCGGTCTTGGTTAAGGAGGCACAGGAGGCCGGAAAAGGTCAAAGCCGGGGACAACGATGAACGGAGTAAATAGCTTAGCAGATGAAAAGTTTCAGTTCGACACGTGTATCAGTGAATGTCGCCATGTCACAAAGTGGCTCTTGCTGCATCTTCTCAAAACTTTCATTAGCTGAGTCCAGCAAAGCAGCTCCATCGTCGCTCTAGCACTTCCTAACAAGGGCTTGGAAAATCGAAGCAATAGGAATCATGAGCGAAATATGGATCACTACAAGAGCAAATACGTCAAAAGTGCTAGCAGTGACGGTAATTACAGCAACAGACAATCAAAGCAACCACCAATAACTAAGCCCAACAAGTTTCCGAACCTACCTGAAACTTAATCTCACTTTCATCAATCTGCAAATCCACCTTCTTGCCAGGAACAAACGAAACCTTATCCTGAAACTGTAAAACCAAACTTAACAAAGTCTATTACATCAATAATATTATATATATATA
>QQSS02234991.1:0-10052 GCA_003687565.2 Craspedacusta sowerbii | reverse complement strand
ATATATATATGTGTATATATATGGATCCGGCTCGGTGATAGGACATGGAGTTGCGAGATGCGACAAAGAAAGAGGGATGAGATACTATTCTAAGTTTAGAAAAGCTGTACCATTTCCTGGGCCAAGATTTAAACAGAAGATCTGAAGAAGTAAACCTTGAACGACGAATATTTCCTAACCCGGCTCAGCTAGACATGTTTGAGGAGCAGGAAAATATGAAAGTAAAAACGTAGTGGAAAATAAATCTAACGATTAGTAGATTAGTCAACTGCGTGGATGAAACTTGCGAATGCCTGTGAGTGATATTTTCGAAAAGTCCAGGAGACTGATCACAGCAATACATGCAACGCCTATGAAATAAGCGGCGGTTGTTGATAAGGCACCAGCCTTCACACCCGTTCAACAAGCCTTGGAAAAAATGCGAAGTTTTCGATAAAGCAACGATAACATAGTACATGTTGAAACGTTTTTCCAGAAAGATACACCCAGTACAGTTGACCTGTTACACCAGATTCACAACGTGGTGAAAGAAGTGGGGTTACCTAAGACTTAAACCACGCAAGATGAGGATGCTGCCGCAAAAGCATTCAACAATATGACCGAAGGGTTTCAAGAACGTGACGCATTTTATTATGCATCTATAAGCTGTTGATAGCGATTGGTCTGATATGACGTAATCTCGCGGACGTTAGGTTTACAAGATGGCGACCGGTCTGCAGTCACTACGGATGAAGAAGCTTTTGCTCGCATGTTATTCATTTATTTATTTATTTGTTGGCTAAGTCTGACAGTAACCCAGACCCAAACTCTAAAGACAACACTAATCCTTACACTTATCCTAACATTTTCGTATGTACGTTCTATCAATCATCAAGCAACTCAAATTTTCTATAAAAATAAGAAATAATTATATGAAGGCATTTAATTTAAGTATCCTGGCGTGTAGCCGCAGCCATATTGCCCTTCGTGGCATGTCGGCATGATCAATCGCAGATTGAGGAGTAACTGGTAGCTTTACGGTATGTATGTACCTTCCCTTGCTACTTCGACGTGCTAATGGCGACATACAGCAGATCAAAATTCTCTCTATAGCTCTCAACTGCGCTTACCGCTTCAGCGAGATCTAGTCCTGCCTAGTCACTAAGGTCTTCTATCCATCACCTTATTTCCCTTCCTCCTGCCACTGCTACCTGATGCGCATCTTTTATAACATCATTTTCATGGCAGTGTTTCCTACTTACCGTCTGATCATAATAAGTATTGTGTACTATGAGGCTCGTGAATAAAACAAGTGGTGTGCAGTCAATCTGATTGTTCTAACCAAAGACATCGCTAAATATACGATAATTACAATGTCACGTGATAGGCAAGAATCACGTGTCTAAACTGACCAATCCCTATATAACAATAAGCAAGCTTTAGTTCACGAACTTTATTTAAGAATTCTCATTTGGTTTTCCATCAAAATGAGAATTGTTCAAAATCAATTCGCATTCATTAATCAATATAAATCACTTCATTTATTTCCAGCTAGCCTTATTTCGGAATTTAGAAGCAGTGGTTCTTACTTAGTTTTACGGGAATGGGTATTTCTCCGAAACACGCCAGAAAGAATAACGGACTGACTTTCGATGAAATTGCTTCAAAGATGCAATCATAGTTTGAGCCAACGCCATTAAAACAAGCCGGACGGTAAGAAATTCAATGTCCACGTCAATTACCGAACGAGACCATTGTAACGTACGTCGCCGAATTAAAGAAATTCGCTCAATATTGCCGATTTGCCGATGATGCAACTGGATAACACTTCGACTTTTCAATCGAAGCAACTCGGTGTCGAAACTCGGGCAAAATGAAACGAAGGGCGGGCCAAAATTCACGACCGGTTCCATACACCTTAAAAGAAAAGATCGACACCTTTTGTATGGAACCGGTCGGGATTTTTTGCCCGCGTTTTGCCCCAAATGTAGCATCTCCGTTTGGCTTGTCCGACAAGAACAGTTTAGCTTAATGTCTCTTAATTTTCTTGAATAATCTAGGCGGGTTCTAATAATCATAATCTTAAACTTAACGGAATAAACTGCTAAAAATGAAAATAAACTTCAGGCAAAAAAAAAATATACATACGTTGCCACCAGGCGATTCTGTAGTACGTCATTGCCGGCTGCTTGTCTGGTTTTGAATCCTTTCATTGCCATCTTTTCGATTTGGAATAGAATTTGACTTCTGCTCGGCAACTGAGGCAAACAGCAGCTCTCTATCCAAGGATCACCCTTCATGTGAGAACCACCAAAATGCAGCCAATCATAAGACGCATCGTGAATAGCAGTCAATCTAAAAGAAGCCCAACGCAATAGACAATTCGAGACCGTAGTAAATACAACTCTTCACGATATTCTGTCTATCTTTCTTTTACCTTATCCGCCTCCGTCAAGAGGTTTCCTTCTTTCTCCTTGATGTTATTCGATCGTGATTGAAAGCGTCCTGTTTGTTTGAATCAAGATTCGGAAGCTGCCGATTGCCTGTTTGATTGCTTGATTGCTTGTTTATTGCCAAACTAAACATTTTTCCCGTCCCTTTGTACTACACCATCAATTTCTTTGTTTAATGACTTGTACTCGTCCTTCCTCAAAGATTCTTGTGGTTTCAACTTTCCTCGGCTACTTCTCATGTTTAGCGTTCTCTGCTGTATTTGATGCTGTTTTTTGACACGCTTTATCACTCCCATTGTGCGATGTGATATTTAATGATGTCCCATTTAAGTATTGCGTCAACTCTTCAAAGTCTCTAATCAATGCCTTTGCGTTCTCTAAAAAAGATAGAAGACATCAAATAGAAAATACATTATTCAAACCATCCAGAAAAATAAAAGGAAATTGAAAATGAACCTAAGTGGTTGTATCAAATTTTTCACGAAACGCCTATGAACCAATTAAGCAAAATTGAATTTGTTGAGCAATAAAAGGATCCTAAGTTCAAAATTTGTAAAAAAGAGATTACAAGGGAAGATAAGAAAGTTAGAGATTATTGTCACTTTTGGGTTGAAGGCCGAGAACCAGTATAAAGTACGTCGTTTCTGCCCGTCGTGTTCCACAATAGTAGATATGATTAGAGATAATACAATATGTACAATAGCAGACATGATATGAGTAGATAGGATTCCCATTAGTTAGTTCAAAAATTAAGGAATTCAACACTGTCAAGTTAAGTGTGATAGCTCAGAACCAAGAAAACTACATTAGCTTCAATCTAGCGGTAACAGTGGGTCAACACATCGACAGGAAAGAGGCCAAAACATGAAAACATACAGAATAAAAGACAATCAAGCTTCGCTTCATAGACAGTCCCGGGCCCATGCCGGATGAATTAGGCATTTTTTTGTTCAAATTGACAATGACCGGATTCAAAAAAAAAAATTAGAATAAAGAATATGAGGATGTAGACATGTTTAAACTCATACAAAAGTATGCCAGTATGGGTATAAAGGAGATATAAAGTATAGAAGTATAGGTGTATCTAAGTAAAAGGGTATAGGAGATACAAAGGTGTATCTGTATGGGCATATTTACTCGTGGGAAAACTTCGATAATACGGAGCTTCCACGCAGAGACTTGCGTACAATTTTTCTAGTAGAGTTCTTATAACCGTTTCCGACTGCAATCACCAGCGTCTCTTTGACGATGTCAATGTGAATCATCGCGGCACAACCAATTTAGAATTGCTTCTCAAAGAAACATAAGCTATCAAAGAGCTTAAGCCGTCCCTTAACGCCGACGCTGCGTCGTATCCCCTAGAGCTTTTTTGAGGACTTGTACTGTCTATAAGATGGAGTGGTTTATTTGTGACGGAAATTTGAACAGTGATCAAGATGCCAGTGGCATCGAGACATCTGTAAAAAAATACAAAATGAATAGGTTCGCCTTTTTCATTCTGGTTTTTGTGCTAAAGATACCATGGCCATCGAACACGACAGTTATCACACAGCTTCCAGTTAAGAAAGCGTTTTAAAGGAAACTCAACAAGTCGCATATAGTAATGAAGACTACCAGCATGCTCAAAAAGTGTAGGGCGTTCTCCAAAAATATTAGGGTGTTATCACGACAAGGAGTTCACAGATGTCTTGCTATTATAAGATATCTTCGAGAATAATAGGAGCACATGCTTGACATAAAGATTTGGACCGGGGACACTTCTATAGGGGTCCTGGGTTAGCATGGCAAACGAGTTTGAAAAAGACTGTTGTCAAGTTACACTTTTTAAGGATCTAGGCAAGTCGCTGATGTTTGAAAAAGATATTCTTGGTGACATCACACAGCTGTTAAAAGATATGCCGCAGCCGATAGCAAATATATGGAGAGAAATACATTGACGGATAACAAAGCACGTTCTTCCAATGTGTACATGCAATCAAGTTGTATGGGCGGGCCACGAGTTTACCTAGTGGAGTGTCTAAGTGAGTTTTTGACCATGACAAATTCTAAATGTTTGTCATCGGCAAGATTTCAAGATTTCAAGATTTCAAGAATCTATTTCTCGCAGCAAAATGAAGAATATACAGGTTTACCTGGATTTAACAAAGACGGGAAGGAGGGCCCTTCATAGCAATGCTAATTGGAGTTGAAGAGCCCCCCTCTCTGTAATGATGTCTATTCGTTAATAATAAAAGAAATATGGAAAAATAACCACAACGTACGCAATCCAACGATAGAAACTATAAAAACACGATCAATAAAGTCCACAGTTATGTGGATGCCACGTAACGCAATGTAATGTTATGTAATGTAATGTGGGTCCTGCAGGTGCGAGATGCCTTGGCGATTTTAACATGTATTTGTGTTTTGGAACCATTTTCAGCAGTGGAAAGAAAAAAAATTAGTATTTGGCTAAGAGAAGAGCACATATGTGTCTTTTAAATAGTGGCCTGCTAAAGTGCTTCGGCATGCTTTCCATGAAAAGTTGGAAAGGATATCTACCAGGAGTTGCCCTAGATTACCCTCCTCATCACGTCAAGTCACATAACGGTCCACTTATCCTGAGTGAGAGAATGACCAGCATGCGTACGTCACGCATCTAAGTACACTACGGCGAGCCTTGTAAACATAGATTGGTTTGAAAGACGTTTCGTCGTATTATTGAACTCGATCAAAGCCCACGGCCAAAACCATACATCAGTTTGAATTCAAGCCTTCATTGAGTGACTAAGAACAACTTTAAGAAGGCGTTTTTCGAGTTAATGAACAGTTTCTGTCCTTGGAAAGATGTTATATTGTTCACTTTAATGTTATAAACCGTATCAATCCAGAACGTGCCACTAGCAAACAATATTGTCTTAAACAGCTTATGAAACCAACTTCAATTCTGTTTCCATATTCAACGAGAATTTAATGACCTGCGAGATAAATAGAATTCAAATTTAAGTGAACAACCGGTTTATCTCGGAGCAGCTATTGTAGATATCAGTATAAGAAAGGTGGACGAGTTACATTTCGAGTTCGTATCGCCCAAGTATGGAGATATAGCTTTTACGTTAAAGGATAGGGGCACTCCGATACGCCATACGAAAACTCTATGTATGTATCTCTACGGTAAATCTGATTTTAGAAATATGTAGATTGACATGCATGCACTAGATTTTCCGGCACAGATGCCGTCTCTTCCTAGTGCTTTTAAAATAGATGTCAAATATTTCGTGAGATCAGACACTAATTTTCTGCCTCATTGGTACCTCTTTGAATAAGGAACTGCATTAACTTTGTTCGTAGTTTTACGTTGCCATTATATTGTGCTAAAATTTTCTTTGTAAGCATTTCTTGTGTAGGTAATAGAAATCGTCAGTGCATGTGATTTATGTACAGTTAGTGTGGAAGCGCCTATGGTTTGGTTTGCCTTATAATTTTTTACCGGGAACACAATTCCAGCGTTTGTTAAATCAAGTTTGTTTGATTTAAAAGCAATCAAATTGAAGTATCAGTCGATTCGTTAAAAATAATCTAGTTTGTAGTGAACTTGCTGTCAGTTCCGGCGGGTGCTGGGCGACAAAATTTGCATAGTTTCTTTCCGACTTGTTATCACCCATATAAGGTTTATAGCTACTTTTCAGAAGCTGAAAGATCCCATCGCTAGTAGGCGATTTTCAGTGTATGCGTCATATATATACTTTTGTTAATCTGTCGTCTATTTTCTCGAATCTATATCAAGCATGTTTCATATAGAGATTCGTCATCACAATTTCCCATGAATGCCCGTGATTTCATTTGAATGTTCTATACTTGATCTTCACACACAATACTCTCTAGAAGTCATCGCAGGAACTCATCCCACAGAGAAGCCATATTTGGAGACACCATGGAAAACATGCCGTAGATTTTCCCGAATGCAAGCGTATGAAAAAGTATAGCAGAGTAGTTTTTCTGCCCTGCACTCTCCCACGCAGAATTTTTTCCAAGGGTACAGCAATTTGACATGGTTGGTTGGTTGCATAGATCCAAGAGTATCTCTGGACTCGCAGTTAATCGATTGCCTGGGGCAACAGATGAAACTGGACTTCTGATATTGAGATTCTCAAGTAGCAAAGGAGACCGATACACGCTCAAAAATGGAGGTTCGGATGGTTTCTCTGCGGTGAGACGATGATCACTCTGTCAGCTCAGAATCTGAGAGACAGTCTTCGTGAAGGCAGCCCCAACAATGGAAGCAGTCACACAGATGTGGGCAGGTCTTATTAGCAGAGTCGCCAAACTCGCTTTCAAGAACAATTTGTCACATACCTTGCTTGCAAATTGTTGTCGGGTTGGTAAACTAAAACAAAACAAAAACAGCTTTGGCAAATACCCTGCATGCACAAGCCCTGCTTGCACATATCCTGCTTGCACATATCCTGCTTGCACATGCCCTGCATTCACATATCCTGCATTCACATAACCTGCTTGCACATATCCTGCATTCACATATCCACATATTCACATATATATCATAATTTTGAAACAGTATTCACTCTACGTTGACCCTATGCAGGCTTGCCTAATGACGAATGCGAAACTCAAAAAACGCTTACATGCAAATTTGACTAGATGGGAGAGAAACAGAACCTTTCCTACTTTTCAAATGGTTCGGATTAGCGGCAGACGTTGGCGCCCACGAAGGGGGGGGGGGGACTTATAAATCCCCTATCATAAATACTGTCTTCTAGGCCTGCCCACAAAGTCAAAGTACTGGTTTCGAAAGCTAGTATCATAGCTTTTATTAGCTTTGATGTGAGAGAGCCAGCTAGTTAGGCCACGGACAAGATAAAGGACCACGCATCGAGCGCTGAAAAGGCAATCGAAAAATAAAATAAATCAAGCGAAGGAAAAGCACCGACGTCTGCTCCTAACTTCGGACATTTTTCACACAGGCCTTGCAATATACAGATAACTTGAACCGGCTTGGCCGCTGGGAAAGCGAACAAAATAAAAGCAACCTATGACTGACTTGATCTCGTTCTACTGTTTTTTTATCTCATCGTTCTGCTTTACCTCGAGAACGACTCTATATTTCGCAATTATGCACCTGTCACTGCCAAACAGAGAGTCATAGCGAAAAAAGCTGCCCATGTAATGTAGACAGCCTCATAGAATATAGCTGTCCTGTATATATAGCTTGCTCTGCCATATATACAGCCACATAGAATATAGCTGTCCGTGTCACCTAGACAACCATATAAAATAAAGCTGTCCCTTTCATATATAGAGCCATGTAGAATATAGCTGCCCTTGTGATATAGACAACCTTATAGAATATAGCTATATGTAAAAAAAAGAAAGAGTAGAATATAGAATATAGAGCCATATATAATATAGCTGTCCCCGCCATATAGAATCATTAAAGGACTTGCTGCATGCGTGGTGCATGTCAACGACAGATCAACGGATTTCATTTCCAAAGATGTTTTTTTTTCTTCACATTAAGCGTAAGTACAAAAGCGCATCTTCAGGACGAACTGGAGGGAGGGCCCTTCAAAACAGAGCCAATTGGAATAGAAGAGCCCACACCAAGACTTTGTTTACATATAGCAAAATAAGAACGCCATTTTCACGCACTGCTTGTAAAGAAAATTTGCGACTAAACGCAGTATAATATAACTGCATAACAACTGCGAGGAAGTGCGACTCAATGGCATTTATGCTAATGAAGGAGCCTCGTGTTAGGCCATTGATTGTAATAAACATCAAGTTTTACGAATAGAAGTATTGAGGAAAATCGTTGAGGCTGTCGACCAACACGTGTTGTACAAGCCTGTAAAGCAGGCTCTCAGACTAGCTTGACGCTGTATTGAGGCGAGTGGTCGTCCTGGGCATATGCTTGCTCAGTTTGGAACCGTACGCACTAGAATATCAGAGCACTTTTTTCCAGGCTCAATTCTTTAGACAACCCCCTTCCACTAACGACACTTCTATAACTAGTCATATGCGCTTGTGTAGACGTACCGATTGCGGTCTGAACGCCATAAAGTTGCTATATCTGGAGCCATTTATTTCTATCAAGTCTAATGCCAAGTGCAACAAGTAACTTGCAGGTGTGCGTTGAATCTAAAACCGTTATGTAGAGAAAACAAATGTTTCAAGTTCTTAAAACACGAAGGTCTATCGTGAGCAATCACTCCGAGTTTCTCTGAGGAGAGAGAACTATGTTTGAGTTTACGTCATTCTTATCACGATTAATCGTTGGTCAGAGCTGCAACGGAGTCGCCAGCCAACACAATGTTATGCAGACGTGAATTCGCCAGTCATCCATTACCTGCATAGATGATTGCGCAGGGGTTGCCATCTCATTTCGCAAGACTACGATGAGCCTTTCCTGTAACTTCTTTCGTTCACTATCTCCCGCACTGTTCTCCCTACAGTGCCATTTTCGGGTCTGCCATAGTCTGTGTATTTCAACTGTGGCAAACAATATTTAGCCTCAACATTGATGAGGTTACTTCTTAGAAGTCGAGCTGGGGTTTTCTATCAACTAGAAGCTACTCGGTATAGCTGGCTAGACAGGTCGCTTCGCAGGGCCTGTCGTCTTCCGCTAGAGGCATCATAGCTGGCAGCGTCATTCGAGCATAGAATCCCATTATGACGAGGCACAACGCATTAAGAGACTAATTTGTTTTTACACGTGGGCACAGATGTATGTTTCGGGTAATACACAACTGCGCGCGCTATATTGTGCAAGCATGGCGTGAATTATGCAAGTAAATGATTCAGGACTATAATCAGCATCCACACCGACTCGAAAGCCAATTAAAAGAGGGATGAAGTCGGTCTCGCAAGACCCAGCCCACGAGCAGCCCACCGTAGTGCAACCGCCCACACTAAATCCACCTTGACAACCAGTCGCAAGGAGTGACACCAGAAGTGGAGTAAAACTATAGTGCGCTACAGGGATGAGTGATTTAAGCGGTTGAATGACCCAGTAGGCTTAAATTCACCACTGCTCAGAGTCGTGACATCAAGCACGGGTGCACATGGCGTCGGGGGTTACTTCAAAGCGTGGGCTCCACGGGCGTTTGAGAGACCACATGTGCTCTGTGATGCTATTCTAAGGAATGAGGAAAACATCTCTCGTCCTATGTAATATTAATCCGATGTCGGGTCCCGATTTCGAAAGAAAGTTATTGCCTATCTACGTAAACTGCCTCTTCCTCCGCGCATGCAAGCCCACTGCCTTGTACGGTCTCCCTGACGAACGGGGTTATGGCTTCCGCATTGCTCTCCATCCGGACTCAAAGACCGACACACGGCATAGTTCCGGTGCATAAGCTCATGCACTCGCGAATTCTCAAGGAATTTTCACAGGGCCGTGTTATCCGTTCATGGCTATATCATTACTTTATTTACAGACCTCCCAAATGAATATGGTGGTTGGTCAAAGCCTTGAGGCGCCGATTTACGAAACGGGGTTGCCAACGCTTTACTCATTTCGAATTGCATATGCTTACATTCGCACATTCACACACATTCACACACACACACACACACACACACACACACACACACACACACACACACACACACACACACACACAC
>QQSS02234980.1:0-10053 GCA_003687565.2 Craspedacusta sowerbii | reverse complement strand
GATAGATAGATAGATAGATAGATAGATAGATAGATAGATAGATAGATAGATAGATAGGTAGGTAGATAGATAGATAGGTAGATGGATAGATAGGTAGGTAGAAAAACACAACAATCAACAGATAGCTGAGTTAAATACAGGTACAGTTATACACTAACAAGCACGACGCAAAAAAAAGCGAAGATAGCGTACCATTTTTACCCTTCGCTATTAAAGGGCCCTTCAGGCTTTGCTTTGGAGATTCCATTGGCACAAAGCCACCACCTTTCATAACGCGACTGAAACGTTGTGGAAGCAATGCTTGCTTCTCACGGTACGGGTTTGTTCTCGACGCATCCTCTTGCTGGCCGACGCGGTCGAGTACTTCGTGGGAGCCGTACCTACGAAACGGCAGCGCTTGGCGACCACTCGAATGAGCCGCATGTGCGCCCTGGAAATTGTCGGAACCGGAAAGCGAACGCTTCAGAGTGTCGCGCGCTTGTGCCGAATGTCGACGGCCGCCGAGTTGCTCCTGATCGGCCCGCGTGCGCACCACACACACACTATCCGACATTGCTTCCTCGGGAGTCTGCACCAAGCATTCGCGAACGTTCGCCCAGAGGCGGTTTATTTCATCGTCAGTAGGCGTCTTGTCCAGAGGCACGTAGCCATTCGAGAAATGTTTACTCACGTTGCACGACACAGCAGCATCGCGGCTGTGCGGAGCGTGAGCACGCCAGCAGTGAGGATTCGCGAGAGACGCATCTTGATTCGGCGCCAGGGCGGAAGAACGACACAAAGACCGAGCACGGGAACAATCACTGGAATCACTCAAACTGCAACCGTGGTTAGGAACACTAGCAACAGCTTGATCATGAAAAATTCGAGGTCTAGCACATGTGGACTTGGCAGAAGAGCCATTCCTTTGATCCCCGCAAGAAATCGCACAGTCGTATTCGACAACATTCCCATACGATCCGGGCTGGACTTTGGCATCAGGGGGAGCCGACTTCTGGTTGCTGACGTCTGGATGCTGATATGGACGCGAGGGTACCATCATTGGTGGTCTCTTCTTTTTTTCGGCGTCAGCAAGATGCGAGGCAGTTCGCTGAGTTACATAAGCATGATGTTTTGAAGGAACTCCATCCGCAGCAGAAGAACAAGGAGCACATGCAATTGTCTCGGCATTCTTCGAGCTATCTGCAGCCGAAGCGCTGAGGTGAGGTTCTGCATGGGTTACCACCGGAGCGTTGCGATATTGTATGCCGAAGGACGCTCCGGGCGGAACTTCTGACATCGTCCCGACAGCAGAGTGCGGCTTGGGACAAGGCTTACTAGGTGGACGCGGCACAATGCCATTGACCTCCTTGCTTCGTTTCGAGCCAGCACTGACAATGATTCTTCCGCGACGAATAGATGCATTGCTACTATGGACGCGGACGGGAATGTTGCTACCTTTTTGATGAGCAACGTCCGACGAAGGCGAGGCGTTCGCGCTTGAGTCAACTGTAGCTTTTGATAAATGGGCCGGTTTGACATTGCGCTCCTCGTCACTAAAAATATCGCCGTGCGGAAAGTTGCTAGGACGAACTGTCCCAGCAGCGCGCCCATCCGCACAAGCGTTCACTTGTCCAAGGGTCAAACCCAAAGATAACCCAGCCATCTTTCTTTCAACGTCGGCGTAAATTTTGTTCGAGACGGCAGCGACAGAGTCATTGGCGCGGGACTTCGGCTGCGCTTGTTTCAGAGTAGCTACTCCGTTGTTGGAAGGCGACTCGAAAGAAGACCTATCCGAAACTCGCGAGACTTGGACATCAGCAGGTTGAGAACTCGTAGGCTTACTTGGTACCTGACGCTGAGAACACGCCTGAACAAAATGCGTCATACGCGGGTATGTCGATATCAACGGGCTTGGCTGAAGTAAGCTTCCGCAAGTGTAGCTGGTAGGTATACGTCCATCATGAAGTTGCTGGTCGCGGAAACTTTGGCTTGCACCCACTGCAGACGAAGAAACGTGTCGAGGGACGGTAGGTCGGTATTCGTATTTAATTTCGGCATTAACAGTCGAAGCGTATGATCCACCAGACGTCGCGTAGTTCACAGAATCCAACACTTTCACAAGGGATTCACCTTGCGCCTGCGCGCGATCAGGCAACGAAGTCAAGTCCGTACCCTTCGTACAGGAATTCGTGCTGGACAAAGGCACATACAACGCATGTGACGTAGTTTTCGTGAATCCATTGCAGTTGCTTTCCGAAGAATTAAAGCTAGGCTGTGGTTCGGCGTTCGACCGAATCTGATGCATAGTTTGTAAGTGTGGTGGAGCAACACTTCCTTTAGGCAACCCACGGTGACTTAAACTACCGGCATGAGATAGCTCGATATTGGCTACAGGCGACTCGAGAGCAACAGTGGAGGTTATCAGGGCGTGAGAAAACTTTGATGATTCTAAACTCACAACGCAAGTTACTGCTACTTGATCCTGACTACCACCGGGCACGAGATCATTGTCAAAAGTCTCCAGCGTGCGGGATTTACGAGTTAGTTCCAAGCTGTCTTTTAAACTCGCAATATTCAAAGAGTCTGAAGAACGGGCCGAAGAAGATTCCGAAGAAAATCCATCCGATTGAATCGAACTTGTGGCAACGTTTCCAGCCTTCAGTGGCCCACTTCCTTCGTTACAAGCCTCAATTACAGCGCTATGAGACATCATCGGAGAAACAACCGCAACATTGTTAAACCTCTTGCCATCATCATGATGCGATACACCATAACCTTTGACCTTAGGTCCTGCATGGTGACAAGAACCACACAAGTCATTCTTGCCAACCTCGATAACGTTAAGTTCTCTATCAGGGATGCCCATGCGCTGTTTTGTTGTCAGTACTGCTGCAGCTAGGGGAGGACCTTCATTCATACAGCCATCTCCATCGGAAGCTCGGTTCTCAATGCGCTTGTAGAATGGCACTCCACCCGGCGCTCCAGCGAATAAAGGCCAAGTGTTGCCATCATCGAATTCGATGCTGTCAGAAAACGTGACCTTGCGAATATTCCTTAAGCTGTCCCCAGCGTGATAGGAACGCTTCAAACTACTTTTCAACTGCAAGTGATTTTTATTCTCATCAACATCTTCGATGCTGTCCACGGGACTGCCGCCACGATCTGCACTAGCAACACCGCGCTGTAAGTCGATTTCTTTCCCCTCAACATCATTAATTTGAGAAGAGAAAACCTCGCTGGTAAGTCCCTCTTCGATTGCTGAGCTCTTTTTCATTGCTTGCACGTCACCTGCTGCCGGATTAAAATTTAAACTTCGCGAATATTCCACAAGAGGGCTTGCGCCATAACCCATTGACGTCTGACAGGCTGGCGTTAAAAGGTTGTCACGCAAGGGCAGAGCGATTTGCGCGCCAGGCGTATCACAATTCTGCAGCAAAAAATCGTGACGAGCGAGCGACAGAGTCTGCTTTGCATCCTGACAAACTTCGGCATTGTCAGAACGCGCAGGCTGCATGGTCTGCTCGAGATTGTACGGATCGATACAAGTGCCGCCCTGATGCTCCCTCACTTGCCTTTTATCGCCCAGCAAAGAACTGATATGACTTGACAGGGATGCCTGGCCAGAGTATGCGCTGTGGCGGTGAGTAGGAGACACATGGCAGGGGTGAGAACGAGAGGACGGCGAAACGAACAGAACGGCGTCCCGATGAGAACTTGTCGCGGGCGAGTACACGCGCTTCCCGTCCTTGATTTCCACGACATGCCCACGAATGCTGTAGATGCCATCAAGCAGAGCGAACGGATCTGAAACAAGCGACAGGGTAATGCTCTTATATTCATAGCGCCTGGACAGAACGCGCAGGGCGGTAAAACACTATGACCATAGGCTTGAGCAAACATGTGCCACCAACGGGCACTGCAGATACAGCACTAGAGATACAGTATGAGCAATCTTTCATCATCGATGAGTGTAAGTGCTGATGTAGGATACCCTTGATACGGAACAATATTATAGGTTAATAAGAAGACATAAGAGGTCGCGCTAGCCTTGGAGTTCAGTAGCAAGCAGCTCATAATCTGCGACACTACTAAAATAAAAACTTCCTGCAAATAAGATCACATCGCTTTTACCAGAGGTTTTAGTTGAATGCCCACCATTGACCGTCTCCTTGACATGAAATCTTTGAAACTTTTCTGTCGCTTGTATAAGCTTTTCCTTACGATTTTTCAGGATCTTTTGTCGTCGTTCTTCTTCAGTATCTTCTCTGCACTTCTTCTTTTGTTCGAGCTTTCTATAACAGATTCAATAAGCAGATATTTCTATATTTCAGATTTCTATAACAGATTCAAACAGCTTTCAATCGCAGATTGTAAACTAAGTTATTTATATCGGTATGGCATAGAATGACTTGAAAAAACAAAAACAAAACAACAACATGATGAGGAGTTGCACATCCGCATTCTTTCGGAATCTATTAAGCTCAACGGGAAATCATAGAAGTACCCAGAAATAGCAGTCACCACTAGTAACCAAACGAGTGCCGTGCTATCAAAAGAACCAACACATCCGTTACAAAGAAGCCCATAAAATTTCAACTTGATAAAGGGAGACTTATCAAGGTTATTGAATTCAATTAAATTTGTGACTTTTGTTATTCTACAACTAATAGAATATTTAAATAATAGCAAATAAAAATTAGATAACCGGTCGGATTAATGTCGGCATGACGCGCGACCTCCCTCACTCCCATACTCAGAGAAGGGGTCACTTAAGCCTCAAGCTTTGTTGAGGCGTCGTATGTCACGCGCTGGACATTCTTTTTTCGCATAATCTTTTTATTTTTCTTCGCCATATCTCTGAACAGCTTCTACTGTACATCACTGACGTGAGCTCTTGCATGAGTTGACATCAAAAGCCATCTCGCCAGTGTGGCATCCATGTTGTTCTTCGGTCGTCTTTTTGTCCAGGCGACCGCCCAGCTGCCATTCTTTACTGTTTGGTTGCTTCATGCTTGTTTCTTGTGGCTTTTTCGCGAGACGGGTCTACCCTCCTCTCCTCGCTAGCTAGTTCACTAGCATAGGCAACGCCGTTGATCTCATTGAGACTCATCGGCTGTTTAGGTAGCGTTTACCTACCAAGGGTATTGCCAGGCTTTTGACCGGCGACGATCAATCGCCGTTGAAAGCCATATCTAAGAGACGGCCTATTAAACTCGGTTTAAGGTCATGAGCTACAACCGTATAATAGAGCCGAGAAAAAGCAAATGCGCATATATTCCCATATACCAAAATTTAGAACAGGTAACCCACTCCTCAGTCTAAAATCTTGGTTCCACTTAACCCTGGC
This sequence comes from Craspedacusta sowerbii, assembly GCA_003687565.2. Classification (NCBI taxonomy): domain Eukaryota; kingdom Metazoa; phylum Cnidaria; class Hydrozoa; order Limnomedusae; family Olindiidae; genus Craspedacusta; species Craspedacusta sowerbii. Next base: position 4,727 of record QQSS02234980.1, on the reverse strand, counting down.
TTTGACTTAGTTTGCGTTTAGTCGATACTTAACATAAGCAAGTCTGTAGCATTTATTGGGAAAGCAGGAGTAGGACCTGCTCACCCAAAAATTGCTTTTTTTCAATGTGAAAAATTTATCACTTCACTTGGCGGACCTAGCTAGGTGTCAAACTTTCTACATATCAAGCACAATTAGGTTCGGTCCCCGGCTCTTTAAATCTCTGTTTGATTTTGAACTAGAATAGCATGTGGCAAATAAACTTTATGTTAGTCCAAACTGATGTAACCTGTGACTGATTCACCAGGTTGACCACCTTTCAAGAGAACCACAATGTTTCCTGGTAGTTGGGAATAGTGAGATGATGGATTCAGGATCATGGAAAAAATAATTCATACAAGACTAGTAAGCTTTAAGAAATTCTAGCTAAGAAGAAATAAGTTATGCTTCTAGACCTCTGACATAAAACAAGGCCCTCAAAGAACCCATTTACTATATAACATTCAAGGTCCTTTAGGGTCAGACAATGTTTTCTCCTAGGCTCCCGAATTGGACAACGTTTCATCAAAATTTTTGTCCTGTGCTCCAAAAATTGCACTGGACACTTATTGCCAATATAGCAGTGCAAAAGCACAATCCAGCATATAAGAATAAGCCCAAAGGATAGCCTGGTGTCAAAAAATGTTTACTGCAGGGGTATCAACAAAATCTACCCATCTGCAAACTACAATTGCATGCACTTACACTGGAAAATATAACCTCTATATAAGGCAGCTTTGACTTTGAATTTTTCTATGGCATTAGAATATGCACAGTACAAACAACAAAATTCCTACCTCCTCAAGTTATTAGTTTGCCTTGATAGTTCCTTTACTTTCTTTCGTCGCAAGTAAGTCTGCACCTGGTTCTGAGCATTTAGCTTTTCTATTTTGTCACGCGCATGTTTGCGGTATTTTTCACTGTTTTGCAGTTAGGAATAAAAACAAACTGGTCTTTTTTCTGAAAGAATATGGACAGGTTGATGTGTTTAGTAGGATACCTACTTTGCCTGAGATAAAATCTAGACCTTTACCTGTATCTCAAACTCAAAAGTAAAAATTTCCATAATGCAAAAGAAGACTCAACTTTTAGCCCAAGAAACATCATTAGAAACTAAGAAATCTTTAAAAAGCAGGAAAACCTAAGCCTACGTGTTTAGTAGGATACCTACTTTGCCTGAGATAAAATCTAGACCTTTACCTGTATCTCAATCTCAAGAGTAAAAATTTCCATAATGCAAAAGAAGACTCAACTTTTAGCCCAAGAAACATCATTAGAAACTAAGAAATCTTCAAAAAGCAGGAAAACCTAAGCCCACTGTTTTCTTGGGATAGATTCGGCTTAACATTTCCAACTAATATTATAATGTGCTAGCATTGACAATGAAGGCTAGGCTTGAGATTTCACCATGACAGGGAAACAAGATAGTATGTGAGCAAGAGCATAATAAAGCCACATTTGTTTGACAGACTTGACATGATGAAACTTGATAAATTAAAAAAGGATACGAGTATCCTCCTTCTTCATTAATCATTCTACAACAGCAGAGTAATCTGATACACTGTGCATGGTCCAGGTAACTCCAAACGCAAGCATCTTCAGAAGAAGGATTAACAAGTCTCTACAAGAAAACAGTGTACCAAGTTTCATAAACTATTAAAAACATGCTTAAATAAATTTTCTGCAACACCCAAAGCACCCAAATCCATCAGCCCTCCAACACCAGACATGACAAGAAACGCGAAATCACATAGAATGACAGCCGTAGTTCTTAAACATATTGCTTCTACAAGGATATCGCAAGAACATTAAAATCTTTCCTGGTTGCGAAAAACTTAACTGAAAAATAAAACAACTCTAAATAAAACTCATATACGAAATCTCAAGCCGATATCTAAATGGCACACAGTTAATGGATTATTTTCTTCACGTATCGCACAGTCATGTGTGTATACAATCAAACGCGCAAACACGACAGCGCATACGCGGTGTATGTGCCGTGGAAACCTGGAAGCCATAACAACGGCTATAACGGGACCCGATCAATGGCAAGAGGTTAGATTACCTAGCCTCCTTGGATAGATGGTAAATTTTAGGTTGTTTAGTAGACAATGAGGTAGACAGATAGACAATGTCTACCTGTGAAAGGAGGGAATGCATGAGTTTTCCGTCGTTATTAGTGGTAGGTCTGCAAGGCGATATGGTCTCTAATATACTCCAATACTCCTCCCTAGTGTCGACTGAAGCGTTTTGCGATCCTTCGCGTACGCTTTGACGAGATTCACTCATAGCCCTTCATTGTTACCGTTGCCAGGTCTTGCAGACCTACGACTAATAACTACAGGTCAGCTTTCCTTTAGTGATTAAATTGAAGTGGGTTTTCCGAGGTAGAAATATTATATTGAACCTACATTAGATGATACATCATTTTCATGACTATTTTTGCCAGCATAAGTATTTGAGGTAATTACCCTAAAAATAAATGCTCAAGAACTCCCGTTCAAGAATAATGCTTGTTCAAATGTTGCTCTTGGCATCAATTGGAGAAGTTTGTTCCACATTTCCTCTCTACATCTCAATATTTTACAAGTTCTGATCCTTAGGTCTCCATGCATGAGTACCCACTGCATATTCGGCAATTTTCCTTAAAATTTGATTTTTAGTGACTACTACATGAAAATAATTTGAATAGGTAGATTTTCCTAAAAGTAAAAAAAAAAAAAATATTGCGTCTGCTCCCTTTGCATGCAATCCTTTAACTAACTTTTGACCCAACTAATATTCCTTGAGACAAGATCCTCTATTTTGATGTCTGTTTAACTATTAGCTATTTATGATACAATTTTCTTGGTAGGCCTTCGATAACGAGGGAACCAAAAAACTAAATAAAGCATTTTGGAAAGATAGGGCTCTTGATTTCAAAGCTCTCAAGAATCAGGCATGAATGATGGCATGACTCACAACTCACATGCCAAGTGGTGCAACTGTACAAGCATCAGTAATAAACGCAGAGCCCGTACTTTCGTCTGATAAACTAACTCATCATAATTTGCAGGTGGTTCATAACGTCAACCTGACAGCCTTTGTCGATGTGATACATAGAACATAGAATTTTAAGCGTTTTTGAATTAAACATACATCAAACAATGGTGTTCATGTTTAAGCACCAGAATAAAATGCTTCCATCAGTTTTCAGCTCGTATTTAAGGCAGACTGACCATCGCTATGCGAGTCGCGTCTGGCTACATTTGGCTACGTGAAAAGATCAGCAACCGGTAAGAGACGGTTTGCCACTAGAGGCCCTTACCTACAACGCCTGGAACAGGACCAAATACTCCTCTAATAATAAAAGAATTAATCTTGAGATCTCTTAGCATGAGCTAAAACATTTTCTACTTCGTTGTTCGTCAAGTACTTCTCTTTGGTAACTGGGTTCTCTCATCGAGATAACCTCAGACTTAAATCATTATCCAACTGCGAATCCATTACCATAGAACCCAAGTTCTGCGCATTACAGATGCTCTCTGGCTGCATGCTTTCTAATTGCTTGCAGCCATGAGAATTTGTAACGCCAGTGCTCAATGGTAGCTTAATAAAAATAACCAAATAAATAAATAAATAAATACGACTGCACCTGAGCAATGATAGTTACTTTGATTCTGCGTGGCGCTTAAATTCTGCTTATGCTTAATGGTTATCCAAGAAAAGGCCACCGGCCTTCTGGGGCGACCATGCCGTTCTCTTAAAATATGTATGTCAGCTGGTTGTTATGGGACTTGGTACTACGATTTTTTTTTTATTTACGTATTGTTATGATTGGCGAAAAAGAATTCTTGAGCTGAACCGTGATGCCTCAGTATGAACGACAGTTGGGCACTTATCTCAGTGAACTTTGACTGGCTCGAACGACTACCGACATTATGCGTATTGGCATTACTGCAAGTACCCACTGTTGGAAGCTGCCGCCCGCAAATACCTGTCAGCACCAACAACTTGTGTGGCTAGTGAACAGTTGTTTAGTGCTAAAGGACTGTTGTATGCGGACCGACGCAGCTATCTGCTAGGCGAGAATTCTGAAAGACTTCTGTTCCTGAACTATAATAATCGTTTGCTGCTGCATAAGTATTTATGAAAAAATTGAACTGCCAAAAACTGCTGGTGGTAATTTTGCGCTTTTTCGGAATCAAAACTGAATACTTCTGAATCAAGAACTTTAGTGCTTTCTTTTTCGTATCCAGAGTCCTTTTCTAACGTAATGCATTTGCACAGCTTGCTCTGATCTGAACTGCTTGAAAATTAATAAGGATCTTGCCACAAGCTGATCATTCAAAAATCCATGTGCTTTTCTCTCACTCATTCCAAGATAATCAGAATAATCTATATAGAAGCTCATTTCAAAATCTTAATAACAGGGCCATGCCCAACTGCGTCGTAGACGCGTACAATATTCGTGCGGACGTGACCAGAAGTTACCGTGCATACCAAAAAGTACGAATAATTTCATGCCACAATACCTTATTTTCAATAAATAACTGGCTAACAAGGTGAAAACGCATTCCAAACTGAAATATATTAAAGATACTTCACCTGAATATTTCCATGACACTCAATGCAATAGGTAATATGATATACTATAAAACAATATAAAATTACTACAAAAAATAATAGTATATTATTAATAACAATAACACATAATATAAGAATATAGC
>QQSS02234969.1:0-10053 GCA_003687565.2 Craspedacusta sowerbii | reverse complement strand
ATACATACATACATACATACATACATACATACATACATACATACATACATACATACATACATACATACATACATATCAAACATATACGTTCATAGAGATACATCCATGCAAAGAAAAACAACCGGAAACCAAAGGACAGGGGTAAAAACGCACCTCGCCTATAGCTACCACACAGCATCACCTGGAATTCGCTGTCGATTTCCGCAACCTCTTTAATGATGCGCTCCTGGGAACGCATAGATAACGACAGAAGAGCACAGAGATAAGTAATCTTGACAGTAAGATGATGTATCTTCATCACAAATTAGAAAAATCACAAACGCAACGCTAACGAATCAGCTTGAAAAATCATTATTGTACACTAACTACAAACTTGCATTTGGACTAAGCGTTTCCCAGGAGGGCACATGCAAACATTTGCGATCTCCAACCCTTCACAAACGCAAAGCCCGTGGATCATAATGAAATGACACTTACTGGTTCCACTTACTATAAAACTTGCATATAGCTACAGCATTTGCTCTGAAGCATATAGAACACGGCAAAAGACGGGAAACTGCTTTTCAAGCCTGGTGTAATTGGTCAAAGACTTTAATTAACGGCGAATGGAGCCAGATTTGAAAACACAACGTAACTCCTAACGCAGGAAAACACATTACGTAAATGCGCATCGAACCTCGTGCATTTTCATTTCTTCTCTTGGAATGCGCTCCTCAAACTGTTTGAAGTACCTGACAAATAAATCACAACAAGAAAATCTAAGCGTTAAATTTTACCAAACGCGATCGACTGACAGCACGTTCTTAGAACCAAAGAGATTCTGTAAACGAGCTGCTAGCCGCTGATTCAAAGAACAAGACTAGAGCAGCTAGTCAGCAGTTACGATGTCTCTGAGCAACCCGGGAATAAGCAATTGAAACAGGAGGACTTGGAGAAGACTTTAAGAGAACACGTATAAAATGTATGCTTACGTATGACGCCCTATGTAAGATACGCACGCTCAAGGCTGGATAAGTTAATTTATTTGCCCCTGGGGACGATCGTAGTGCGGATAGTTATGAGAAATTCCGTAACCAATATTGCGCCGTGTTTATACAGGCATTTGCAAGAAAGCTAACCATAGCATGAAACGGACCACTTCCCTTACGGGCGAACGCCGAAATGCCTCTGTCAGGGGAAGCATCTGCCTGAGAGAACAGTGGATGATCGTCTTTGGACCTCATATGCATTACCCAAGCATGTTAGTACTAGATGCCAGAGGAAAAGGTTGGCTGGAGCTATCCCAAGCCACCCTCCCCCTCAGCTGGCTTTCAAGCAGATCCCAAGAAAATCGCGTCGCATTGAGAGAAAAAAAAAACAGAAGGAAGAGCGATACAGAGATCAAGTAAGTAAAAGAAAAACTTAACTAGAATGCAAAAAAAAAAAAAAAAAAAAAATTTCGACTTACTTAAGACCAATTTTCTGATGATGGTTCAGCTGATCTTTGTGCTTCTCCAAATCTTAAAAGAACAGGCAACAAGATCAGATCCGGAAATCAACACTGTCATACTTTGCAATTCGACTAGTTAAAATGGATCAAATTCAGAGATAAGTTCTAAATACCCTATGTAATCCTCACTCTTAATTACGTAAAGTACTCATCTCCAAAGACCAGTCAAAGCTCTAGTAATAAGCGTATATAACAGATACAATACGTGGAAACGATGTTGAAAGGGTTCACGGTCTCTCTCTTTCTCTCTCTCTCTCTCTCTCTCTCTCTCTCTCTCAAGAAGGTATTCCAACTGGTTCGCCAAACCTATACGCAGTCTGCAACACATTCAAAGCTGATTAAACGAGCAATGTTATGGTCAATCGAACTATTGCTTTCCAGGCCCCCAAAATCCTTTAGTTCCAAATTGAGCTAGTGAGGATTTATAAGAGCTAAGAAGTAAGCGATAGGAAGAAAGGAAGCAGTATATTGACCCTCGTGACGGTGAATATACGAGCCCATCTCGACGATATTTCTCGCCCTTTAGATATTTAAACCAGAACAGTAGCATGATGTAATTCCTGAAGCTTTAGGATATGTACAACCTGATTTCACAAGAACATCAGATTAATTCTGCAGTTTTTTTTTGCTCCACGATCCATCAGCTGCATCTAACACGGTGCAAAAATCAAGCTCTTTTCTTTAGAGAACATAGAAGTTCAACTTCTCGGCCAACACGGGAACAATATCATGAAAACAGCCAGGTATAGAAGCACCACAGCTCGGTTCCCGTACATGTAGCTGGAATAATACTTGTAGCTTTATCGGAAGAGCAATCAAACTTGGAAAAACAGTCGCGTTTGGCGTTGCTACACTAACTAATCCCTCTGATGAAACTGTAAGCACAAGGCTCATTTTAAATTTGGATTTGCTCAATTTAGTGCTACTTTCCCCCACGTTCTTTAAGCTTTCGTGCTCAAGTTGGGAAATTGCGTTTCACTTTGACAAATGAAGGAACGCCACCAAAACATACCTTAATTTCTTTAACCTCAAAAAACAAAACATAATTTAGAAACATAGCAATATTGAAACGAACAACAATCGGAATACAGAATAAAGTTCAGAAATGGAAAAGATATTCTCGAACAATTTCGCATAATCAAAAAAAAAAAAATTAATTTTTCACCAAAGATTGCTTGATTGAGCCTCTTTGCAGCAACCGGAGCTGGAACCTGTAGGCCCAACCGATAATGCAGGTTTGCTCGTGACCAAACAAAAATTTTACTTGCCTTAACAGCATTAAATATCTCATTACAGAGTGCTTACCTTCTAGCGTGGAAAAACCTTGGTCAACAAACTTCTTCGCTGCAGCAGGCCTGGAAACAAATATCGCTGGCCAAACACACCACGACAAAAAACAAACCAATAAAACAACAATAAGATCAACAGCAACAAACAACAAACCACGCAACAGAACAAAAACATAAAATTCGCACAAACTCATGTTAGAGTTCCCATACCAAATAGCAGAGGTCACTGTTCAAAGAAAGCACACCTACATCATAAAATTCGCTATTGCGACACACATAGCAGGTTATCAGTTCATCAATGAAACCAAGCCGCACTAGAAGCTAGCAGAAAAACTCAGCAAAGAAGCTTAAATAAGAACTCGGCTTAGCGGACAAAGCTATACTGACCCTATGCCAGAAACTCGGGTAAACAGCGAAATTACAGAGCTCGAGTCATCGGCTTTTATCTTCAATCGAAAGCACAAAAATATGAAATTCAATGCAAAAAAAAAAAAAAAAAAAAATCAACGGAGAGTATAAGAAAGGCAATGGAAAGCACAAAAATACGAGAAATCAATGCAAAAAAATCAACGGTGGGTATGGGAAAGGCAATGGAAAGCACAAAAATACGATTAATCAATGCAAAAAAATCAACGGTGGGTATAGGAAAGGCAATGGAAAGCACAAAAATACGATTATTCAATGCAAAAAAATCAACGTTGGGTATAGGAAAGGCACTTGAAGGCACAAAAATACGATTAATCAATGCAAAAAAAAATCAACGTTGGGTATAAGAAAGGCACAATATAAGAAAAAATCCAATCGAGATCAACACAAAACTGCTAAGACAAAACTTAGAAGCCGAAACCGTTGTCCGCAAGGAAGCAAATTACAAGACACAAATAACGGAGTTTACGCAACTTGAAACTTCAATCGTTACACGCAACCGCATTAGAAGCGAGAATAGCAACCTTCTCTAGCTTCTCAAGCTTTCCGCTTTGAATGTACTCATCAATCTTCTTAGCAATTGCAGCGCCGATGCCCGGCTACAAACAAGGAAGTGACGATTAGCCGCTACACACCGTCGCTATAACTAGCAATCTATACAGAGCATTACACCTTCGTAAGTAATACGGAGATCAAAGGAAAAGGGCGTGAATATAAGACAGGACCTGCAAGAACTATTGTCAGCTAGCAGCAATGGAGCGCAGGAAACTATAGATGATGCTACAGATGGTGGTTAACGCTCAAGCAGCCTTCTAATATTGCGAACCTAAACGAAAGCAAACCTTTGAAAACTAATCGGTCCGATCGGGCACGACTAAACCATCAAGGAAACCTAACTGTCGGTTAACCAAAAAAATGTCGAATTCAAGAAAGATAGCATAATATTTGTGTTGGCTAATGTATTGCCAAACTTAGCACCTTGTTCTTCGAAACCCAACTGATCAGAGCATTGGGAACTGATGAAAGCATTGGGACGATTGGTTAGTCTATTTCGCCTTTTTCCAGCTCGATATTCACGTCGTCCGTAAATACAGGCTATCGAAGCAAGTACCGTAAGTCTCAAACATCAAGTTACCAGTTTCTTTGCTTCGGCTCCACTTTTCACTTTAGCAGGCTGTTCAGCAAGAACAGAAGCAGCCTTTCTAGAAAATCAAAACAAGACGACATACCAGGTTAGCATCACGCAGAGCGGATGGCCAGGATTCAGCACCTTCTAGGCAACCCACGTACAGAGATACCATTTTAGTTCGGTAAGGTGACTTTCCACAGTTTACGCCACTCCAGTACTAGGGCTTCAGCACCAGGTCGATTACGATCAAAGTGGGGGTTTCCAGAAGTAAGATATATTCGGCGAAAACTCAGGGGAAAAAGGTGAACCTTTCTATTTTAAAGCCACGCAAATTAACAGAGAGAACAAAAAAGAATTGAGCAAAAGCCAGAAATAAATACTCCCTAATAGAACGAGAAATATGACATGACAAACTTCTTTAAGGACTCATAAAAATACGACTTCACAAGTCCGATACCGTGCAAAATATTGCATAGCTTTTACAGAGCCACTAACCGTACGCGACGCCAGATGCTGAATAAGTTTTAATCTAGAAATAAAAAGGCATACCAACCACCACACAAAAACCATTGATTTAATACTGACCTGTATGCTTTATACTTGAACATATTTCTTGAGACATTCTTTTCATACTCAGCAAGCTCTAGAAAAATTACAGGCAGCGATTGAACCATATAAGTTTCTAATTAATGTCACAAATTAAACCACGAAGTAGAGAATACAGCAAGAGTAATTGATTTAACTACCTCTCGTTCATAACCAAATGATGAGAACAGAATAAGCATGGAAAAGACCACACACCGTGTGTAAATGCCATCAATTGACATACATTTAAAGAATTTAATAAAGGACTATAGTTAACCATAATTATTATGATTTTACTAGTAAAACTATTAGCTGAACTGATATACGGTGACAAGGAACTTCGCCTACGTACAACAATTGTACTTAAGTGTTTATAGCAACAACAGAATACACGAAATTTAGATGACCTTACCAACGCATTGCTGAATAAAGATGTTTAATATAGATATTAATTCATGCTATTAATAAATTTCACTCATTACTAAATTACTGGCACAAAATATGCTACTATTCGAACAGAGCTAAAGTCAATTTTTAATGATAGATTAGGGATAAGCCGTTAGGAGCCAACACCATATTATGAACGACCTCCTAATAGCACCTCGGAAGATGAAACGTTACCTACCATGTAACATATCACAGAATTCCGAGTTAGGATTTTGCTCCGGCGCTTTTCGCTTGCTCATTCTGAAGCCCTAAATCCTGCCTTACTTGAATATGTGCGACTGTAAACCAGCAAAACGCCACTTTAACAGAGACAGCACCTTGTCATTCAATCTCTATTGTACAAAATTACTTAAAGACTTATCAGCAAAGATTTCAATTACCGATTAACACCAATAAGGTAACGCCCTACTTTATACATATGGCTGGGCTGTCTTGCCTTTAATCGAATATACATATATATATATATATATATATATATATATATATATATATATATATATATATTATATATACGTACATAAATGTATTATATAAACCTTTATTTCTACAAAAATACACCTGTACAAACTATCATTTTAGTTACACGTAGAGCAAATTACTTCACAGGCTTTCTTTAAAAGCATTTATCAGGCAATTAAGGACAAGAGGGTAATACCTATATCGCAAATACCTAAATATTTATGTGGTATAAAAACATAGTCATAGAGTGTGCCGAAAATGCAAAGAGGAAGGCCCAAAGGCTTTGCAGATTAAAAAGGGTGGCTATTTGCAGAAACAAAGGGTTAATAAAGCTCCCAGAAAGTCTAATTCAAGCAGCAATACATGTGACAGTCAAACCAATAATATCAGCCCATAGCTCATGATAAAAGTAATACTATAACGTCATACATTTCAAAATTATCCCACAGCAAAAGTTTATTAATATATGCTTGATTTTAATTATTGGAGCAAAATCTACATTCTCTTCATTTTACTGCATGTTTTCTTCCGTGGTTTCCCTTTACTGGCTTCAGGGTCAAACAAGCCTGCGGCTATGACAACCTCTCTAGCTGCATTGCTTATAAGACGAAAACGATCTGGACCAAGCAGCACACCTCCGAACCAACGACTGACAACAACAACAATGTTCTTAACATCCATGATTTGCAGCAGGTGCAGAAGTCTACCACCAGCTTGCACTTCACCATCATCAGCATAGTCCTGGATGAAACTCGAAGCATTTACTCCAGCCAGTCGAAAAGCAACAATATTGTGTGTTGCATTAGCTATTTTGTTGTTTTCTTGCAATTTCCGCAATACAAGTTTTACCTCATCAACAGTATATACCTGGGCCACATGGCCTTGGAACGTGCTCTTCTTCACAGTAAAAGGTGCCCCTGAATATATATCAGGACATTCCCTTGTGCTGGCGTCACTATCAACCACAGTGTGTAGTGCATCTGTATCCTCCTCACGAAAAGCACTTGTTATAAAACCTATAAACATAATGAATTCATATACGCAAAAAAGCAATATGGCACTTAAGGTCGTTCATGCACACTAGCAAGCAGATTTTCAGAATCTCAATCCTTACCTACACTTAAATGTATAAGGCCCTGAACCCCATTGTCTGGGTCTAACCATTGACACTAAAAAAAACTGAGAGTCCATTTTCTTAAGTGACTAGTCCGCAGAGTGAAATATTTGGCTAGAAATAACACTTTATGCCATTAAAAGAGGAACTTAGCTGCTTTCTTATATAGCATGGAAGATACATCATACGATTGAAAAGACCAAGGTCTGTAAACCCTGCAAATGGGTAGTGGATCAAATTTTTCATCGTCATATCCTGATAGTGACATACAACACCCCTACACAGACATATAAAACATTGCTCACCTTCTAACGAATGTTTTGTAACGAAAATATTAAATGCTACTCTCACCCTATCATTTTCTTGAACAGATACCAAAAGTTGTTAGAAATGGTGTCATGCAATAGTTTGATACAGAACTAAATTATTTCACCAAGATTAGCAAAAACAGAGGACAAAGGAGTGACCGGCTTGAGCCAATAGAAGCCAGAGATGGCTCAAAATCCAGACGGTCCAGAAAATAGGAGGATGCATGGACATCCTACCTTTACAGAGCAACACATGCACAAAAAAACTTACTTTCTCGCTTTTTCTCTTCATCTGTTGCTTCAATAAACAACTTTGCCATTTCATATTTGTCTTGGAGCAATTCTCTAATCTTCTCCAGCCAGATATAAAGTATGCTTTCTCCCTTAGACTGAGTCCATATCTTCTGCAATTCACATTCAATGTGAACCAACTCATCTTGTGATAAGCACTCTGTATGAATTTGAAGTACTGGAGGGTCAGCCTGAGGGTATGTTGCAGGCAGTAGCACATTAACAGTTGCAGACCACCATCCTTCCTCATCACAACAAATTCTCAGCTCAAAAGCACTTTCATCACCTACTATTGTTAGAAAATCATCACCATATATAGAAGACAAGGCCTTAATTTCATCTGTCTGTGGCCCCTTGCTGTCTACGCAACTTGCCATTGGGTACAATATGCCTTCACAAATTTGCAATGCAAGTCTCAAGTGCAAGAGCCAAGGCTGCTCACAGCAACTTTATCAATTTGATAACATTAAGCCTACGAAAGCAAAGCTTTGGAAATCAGCAGTTTTGTTAATATTTTAAAGAACTCGCATCCATGCACTAAGACTTAGTAAAGAAAACATGACCTATTCCAGCAATTTTAAAATAATGTTGACTATAAAGCAAACTTTGAGTATTAAAATCCAACAAACATACAGAGATATTGAAAAACTGTTCAATTCAACAACCATAAGAATGAAATTCAATACCCAGGAAAAAGTCAACTTAAGTCCTCAAACATCTATGAAGAATAGTGGACCCAAAATGCACACCAGCCCGAACTTATAATTATGTTTCCTAACACATCCAAGGCATGCAATCAATCAATTTTATAAAGATAAATTATTTATCTTATCTATTATAGCAATCTGAAAGGTCATACACACCTGAAGAGCAAACAGTCCGTGCCTCATTAAAGTGGAACATTACTTTACTGTCATTATTTCTTGATTAGAAATAATATTGAACAAAATAGGTGCAAAGTACAAAAAAAATGGATGCATTTGAAAAAGGCTGGTCTGCAATTACTATTCATTTTATGAAGCATGGCTTGAATTCGACTGCAGAGATAAAAACACGCACACTGTGTCAACAACCATTTCAAAAATGCCCAATCTTTTCTCAGAAAGTGTGATAGTAACTTACTAGTTCAGACCTAACCAATTTCTTAGGTCAGCTCCTGAGTCGACCGGAGCGTCGTACTTACGTTTACATTTGTCAGTACTGACAATGACATGCATAGGTAAGCTGTTCGAGCCTCCCTTTGGAAATGCAGGGCTGCGACAGCTTATTAACATCACAATATCAGATATTATTGAAACAAGGCTTCACTGGGCTTAGTTATTACTAGATCTTATTTTCCAGACGTAATTGCTAATGAATGACATACCGATGCTTATTCGCGTGCTAAGGCGCCAGTTATTTTTTAACTTCAGAATCGATGGCCGCCGCAACTGATATTGACAGCAAGAATCACAATATCATGCTTTTTTTTGCACCTTCTGCACCACCTAGCAATACCGAGTCCACTACCACTACCGAGTCGATCGCATCAACCGAGGTGCCTTCCATTACCGAGTCGAAAGCATCTACCGAGAACCTACCGAGGTAATTATTACTTCCGAAGTCACTACCACTACCGACGCCATCGCAACTACCGTGGCCAAGGCCATCGCATCTACCGAGGTGCCTGCCAGAAGCGAGTCGATAGCAACTAACGAGGCGCCTACCGTTACCGAGTCGATCGCAACCACCGAGGCACCTACCACAACCGAGATCTATGCAAATTCCGAAGACATCCATGACGAGAAGCCGTTTTAAAACGTGCGACTGGACGAGAACGATCGAAAGATTGCGAATTTTTTGTGGATGAGCAATCATTGGAATCCAGACCGCGATTCAATGTAGTTTCAACGTTTCAGATTGGAATCAATATAGGGGAATGAAATTGGAATCCAGACCACGATTTAGCGATCCAGACCGTTGGATTCAACGTAGACACTGATTAATCTAAGTAAAGCAAGAACAAGATCTTAAACATGCGCTTGAAGTTGCCCGGAAGAACATCAGACTTTCGAGAAACGTTCCGTTCCATAAATCCAGCGTTACGTGCCATACAATATCATATGATTAAGATTGAGCAGCAAGGAATTGCTCGTTAGCCATTATTTCCATGCTTATAATGAGTATCGATTGCGCTGCGTACTGCACAGGTAAAGCAACATGATTTGTCAATTCATGTCATCGCTTCATTTTTTGTTGATAACAAGGTCAAATTACCTTTCCTACTTGATAAAATTGCCTTCCCTGTGTATCACAATGATTGCCAATTGCCACATTAATTTGGATTCCTCTAACTTGAATTTTTTACCGATTTTTCTTGCAAAGAAATCTGACAAAACGCAATCGCATTAAATTTTCTTCTTTCAAGGGGCAAAGTTCATAGAGTAAAGCGCATCGCTCACGCATTTTTGCCGTGACCAGGATTCGAACCTGGGTTAATGCGGCCACAACGCAATGTACTAACCACTATACGATCA
>QQSS02234947.1:0-10055 GCA_003687565.2 Craspedacusta sowerbii | reverse complement strand
TATATAGTATCTATCCATACACAAATACCCACACCCACACACACACACATATATATATATATATGTATATATATATATATATATATATATATATAGATATATGATGCCTAATATAGTAATATTATATACATATGTATAATATTATGTAGCATTATAGAGTGCATGGATATAGTATTCATAATAATAAGACATATATTTATTTTAGTCTGTTTCACTCTAACAGCATTATGATACTTAACGGGAAACTGCATTCTTTGGTGAGGTTTGCTTACGCTATTTGCAAACTTTGTTAACAGCCAGAAGTAATGTAGGTATTTCAGCCTTCTTTTGGCTTCCGAGCAGCTTCGAATGTGTAAAGTAGAAGATTGAGGGGGTTATTATTTTGAAGCATGGTGCAGAAATGAGAGCTACATGAACTTCGTTTCAGCAAATTTAAATGGATTTGAACTTCGCAACCGACTCTGAAGATGAAAATTCTGACCGCGTGCTTCTCAACATTGGAGGCGTAAAATTCGAAACATATACAGCGACGCTGCAGAATATTTCTGACACCCGTCTTGCCTGGCTCACTGGAAACGTCGACGGGGAGACTCTCAAGAATAAAGAATTCTTTTTCGATCGTCACCCGGGGGTATTTATCCATATTTTGAATTATTACCGGACTGGGAAATTGCATGCTCCTACGGACGTTTGCGGTCCGTTGGTAGAAGAAGAATTGCAATTCTGGGGGATTGACGAGAAACAGATGGAACCGTGCTGCTGGGAGACCTACACAAAACACAGAGAGGCTGAGGTAATAGGGCGAAAAAGGTCGCTTCAAAGCTAAAAATTGAACGATTAGAAATCTTTCCGGTAATGAAGGAGCTAGCTGGAAACGTCTGTTAAAGGCGATAAGTAGTGCTTTGTCTATTTCATCGAATTATTTTGAATAGCATTGTAGATATCATCTAAGGCTGTTCTTTGCTTGCCTTGGGAGACTAGAACTGCCTCTTGACAATAAACTTTTTTCTTCTAATAAGCAATTCTTTCAGGCATCAGTTTGTATGGTGGCTGGTTTGACAGCTTGACTCACATAAATGATCAAATCACTCATTCCCTTGCTCAATTACTGCCTACTTTTGTAAATCGACGTATCTAATTATTCAATCAACGTGTACCTTCGCATGTTCATCATTTTATTAGGTTCCTAACATGTTCGGTTTCTTAGAAATCTTATGATTTATTGATCCATTTGACCAATTAGACGCAATTCATTAAGCCTTTATTATTAGCATTTCTACTACTAATTTAACTTTCATTCTCGTGCACTCATCTATCTGAGAAAAGTATCCTCTCTCAGTGTTTGAACTAGATCAATATTCACAATGAGAAGGTTAAAGTTATAGCTTTCTTTCAAAACAGCGGTGGTAATTTTCGCTTTAGTTCAATTTGAAGAGTTTTGAAGGTCCTGGATTCGAGGATCTGAAAGTTGAAAGCACAAGGAGAGTGTCTACACTTTCCTCAAGAGGAGTAACGAGGTGGAGGCTTTACTTCGATCAGATCTGGGCAATCTTAGATCAGCCTCACTCCTCCCCGTTGGCCAAGGTAACACTAATGCTAAATAGGATAACTACGCGTTATATATATATATATATATATATATATATATATATATATACATATGCATATATATGTGTATATATGTATTGCATATAGTCTCCTAAGACTTCAAGCGCTGTAATGCTTCAGTAAGCGTTTTCACATACTCTTCGGCGTCAGGTGCGGACGAACTTCCATGATCACTAGGACTATCTGGGCTGACCAAGAACTCTATTTTATCAGAGTCCGGAGCCTCAAACACGAAACCAACTGCCTTAGAAGCAGAGTCGAAGTCGCCATTTGCCTGATCACTGAATACGTCGGCGGTGGTCAGGGCTTCACGAGAATTGTCCAGGTTGTTCCTGACGACCGCTCTTCGCCGTAGAATTTCGCATACTCTGTCGTGCTCCGTTTCCAACACCTGTGTCAGAATAAATAACAAAATAACAACAAGTAGCACATTTCTTGATACGGGTAACAATGAGAACCAATTAACATGGCCAAGAAAGCATCGTCTCAATCCATAGCCGTCTGCGATAGGGACAAGACGAACTCCGCAATGCTATGCAGGAATAAACGGATAAAGTTATGCAGGAATAAACGGACGGTGCGTGGCCTCTGTGCACACCAGTTTATCTTCATGATTTGACACAATCGAAATAAATTCAACAACAGCAAGCAGAAAGCACCTAAACCCAAGCAAAAAGGAATGGCAAATCGCAGAATATTTTCTAAAATCCTTTTCTTGTAAGTGGCCTTTCAAGGTACAGAGAAAAGATCTTCAACATCAAGAGCAGCACTTACAATGCAGTGTTCCGTAAAGAACGTGCTCACGTAATACGATGAGATATTTTCAATCGCTATAGGCATCACCACTTGAGCGACAATGCCACATTCCTCTGAAAACAAGAACGAATTAAAGGCTTAGACAACCTATCAATAAAGAAAACGCATCGAAAACTATAAGCCTATCGATAATTTACAACCCAAGAAAGTTACGGAGCCTCGAACGGCGCTCATGAAGACCAAGGTCGGCTGTCCTCGTGCACACTTCTTATGCTGTCAGCTAATTAAGAAAAAAAGGCGACTTAACAAGGAATAAACGCTCACATAATAAGCTATCACATCGAGAAACCTAAAAACAAAAAAGATCGTAAATCAGTTCTTACCAAATCCAAGCGGCTGATCGCCAACAGTTATCATTCTCCAGCAAATATTATTTTCGTGTGTATTGAATACGTTGCTAGGAAACCTATAACAAATAGCCCATGCTATTTAAACTATAATTTATCAACCTTTCGCCATTCTAGCCAGTCGAAACAGCATGCATCCATTTATCGTTCACTAATTCATTCATTCAGTCAGTCAGTCAACATCAATCACGGAGACAGAAATTGACCTAGCAAAAGCTTCCACGATCATTTCGGTTTTCATTTTTATTATTATTTGCTTTCATTTTTGCGATACACCAATCGCATTGCTTTCTCTCAAGTTACTATTGTCGAAAATAACCGTAATCCATGCTTAAAAATTGAACGACACTCCGTTTTCCAAAAGAGGCGCATTTGGCATACGCTTACGAACGCTGATACATTTGCTGCTCGAAAAAAAAAACGCCTCGCAAACTCTCTCAGCAGCTTGTGCAATAATCCAAAGCGCACAAGGATAGTCAGAAACTAACCTCAGTTTGGCCTCAGTGCTGAGAACGAGAGAAATATCACCACCAATTATCGATATGTGAAAAAACGCATCTCTGGATTCGTCCCTAAAAATTATTATTACTATAACTAAAGATGTTCGCATTGAGAAAGTCGACAAAGACAATGGTGCAAATATAAAGGGCAAATATAAAACAAGCAAATATAAAGGGCACCGCCATCACCCCATACAAATCTATCGACACTGTCATGAAGTATCGCTAAGTTGAAGAAACCATGACCTGAACACACCATCTGCAGCGAGAATATAAGCTTATTAAATGAAAAGAACTGCTAGCTAACCTCTGAAAAAACATTAGATCCAATAAAATTTGGACCACCCCAGACAACTTTGAGGCATCTATTCCCATTATATTAAACTGCCGAGACGAGCTGGTAAAGGGATGCGTCAATGGCCGGTCAAGATCTAGAATTTTCCAGGAAAAAAATTTAGAGCACTAGCAAATATACTTTGCCATAAACTGTGAAATATTTGAATACTCATTTGCCAGCCACCGATATTTAATTTTTTTTTTCATTTCCAGCATCACGAAAAGATACTAGCAACTAGAGCCCAAGACATAACGCCTCCTTCAGTACCTGCTTCGTATACCGGTGAAGAAGATAGAACCTTGGTATCGTTTACTCGCTTGTGATCCTGACTGAAAACCTTAAAATATTTCCCTAGACACTTCACTGCCTCGTCAAGATGGGGCTCTTGTACCTAAGAAAAAGTTAAACATGCACGATAGCTAAAAAACGTATACTTCCTTTAGTATAAGTTTCGGGTTCAATCTAGAAGTACGAAAAAAGCACCACTTTATCACATGCGACTTTCACTACGCAAAAATCTGAAACATAATGGGGTTGCCATTTATCACTGCGGTTTTGCCACGAGATACGATTTTATAATAAGAAAAAGTCAGAACAACAAATCCAACATGCATACCAGAATATAATCAGCTTGATAGCTGGAAATACACAACACCGATATGTTATTGTCAGCCAGTGGTCCTATGACTGACTTTGCTATTTTGCTAAGGCCAATTAGCTCCCAACTTGCTCCCATGGCTCCAGCAGAGACTGTAAGAGCTCGCCATTGATAGCCAGACACCTGCAACTCAGGATGCTGTGGAAACACTGAAATTATGGAAGAGGTTTGTCGCAGTGATGACGGAATGAAATAATGGAAATCTAACGGACTTAACAAGAACTTTTCAAAGCTCAGCGTCTCTCGTGATGCTTAAAGATCTATCCATGCAAATAAAAAATTCTCATTTAAGAAAACTGGCCTGCTTGAGTCCGTTTTTGTCAATGCCTAGAGTAGCATGTTGCACCGTTAAAAAAATAAACATACAGTATATGCGATTTACAAATAAAAAATCTTGATTCATACCCTTAAAGTCATTTTCTGTGACAATAACTGTGTAGGAACAATCCACCTCAGTATAGGCGAAAAACTTGGGTCTACAGAAACCACAAAATAAAAACAATTTGCTAAAAAATCTTGCAATGAAAAAATCACAGCTGCTTAAAATACTTTTTTAACCATCTAATGCAATGTCTCCTGGAAGAAAAACATGCACAATAATTACATATTTGTGTTGCACAGTTCACATTGTGCAGGCTATGCACAGCACCGATTCCAGAGAAGATACCAGAATGACCGATGGAAGATTACACTTTCGTCATGCAAAATCTATACGATATCATTAATCAATCTAGTACTTTTTCAACAATTCAGCATGGCAAAATAAAAATCATGTCCAGAGAAAGAGCTTTTATTTGCATACTTGCAAACAGGGGTAAATTCAGCTCTCAGTTCCGTTTAGCCTGCACATGCAGAAATAGATACAAGCACAAGCTATAACAAGTTTGTACAAACACCTAAGTAATCCAAATGCTGGTCTCTGACTTTCAAAATTCTCCAAATTTGCAGTTCAACTTCTAGCCTGATTGTTTGCATCCAATAAAAAAGTAACTACAAAAATGATGTGTTCACAGCCTTAATTTTTCAAAGCTGTGATTATCAAGAAAACAGAACCCACAAATAACGCACAGGAATCAGAATCAAATTCCGGAAAGCTTAAGCTCCTCCACATGGCACCATTTAATGACCAGCAACCTTCTTGGTCAGCACAAGCCACGCTTAATATATCAGCAGACAAGTCACAAGCAGTCGATGCAAGCAGTTCATCAGGCACTGGAAAATCAATTCTTTATGCTAGCTAGGCACAATTTGAAGCCAGACTGCAAAATATCCAGAACCTTGGCAAGCAAGCATATTGGGCAAAAGATTTCTGCGAACGTACCCAAGTTTAACCAAATTGGTCTTTGAAGAGTTGCTCATGTTTTAAATAATAAAGGACTTTTGTGGCAGCCCATCAAGAAACAAAGGCCAAAGAGTGCCTACTTAATGTCTAAAGCAGTTGTTGAAAATCATCAATTGGATCTGCACATCAATGCGACTAAAATTATTGTAATAGCAAGTCAAGCTAAAGACTCTGAGTTCTTGATGCTGTCCAGGTTTATAAACTAATAACATAAAATGAAACCACGGCTCAATAAACCCAATTGAGTATGTTCAGCAATCAGGCTTAGGAAACAATCCTTGTAAGTTCATAAGCAAAAATTAATGTATGAAAAGGTTAAGGGTAAGAAAGCAAACAGCTCAAGCTATACACAGCCAAACATTTTCATCTGGCCATCAAAATTGCAAGACTTTAATTAAGTACTGCCATGTCTAGCTATATGGGAGTCTGGCAGCATTAAGCAAACATCTGAGCTTGGCCAATAATCTATTCACATCTGCTTTTTTGTTTTTAAACTCTACAATACTTTATCCATAAAAACAAACTCATAAAACTGCAAGCCAACATCATCGAAAATAATATAAAATTTGTACTTAAACCCTACCGAGAATTCGGAAGCAATGCAACTTCTATGATTGCATGAGTAATGTCTTTGACCGCATCCTTTGGCATACGAAAGACCTCCAATTTGGGATCCAAAACATACAACTCTAATGTGGTATCTGGAGGAGAGGAGCTGAGGATATAAGGGCTAGGATTTGGTTCTCTGTGGTAGGAGATTCCTCCCTTTATGAACTGTGACAAAGTGCTGATGTATGATGACATCTTCTTGACTACTTTGAAACCAGATATGGCGTTTAAATGAAAGTATCATCTAGTGACACAAAAGAAAAGAGAAGATGGTACAGATATTGATACAAAAGTTACAAGACTGGCCAGCACAGTTAGATTTAAAAACACTGTGGAAGCTAATTAATAAATTGACCATCTGATGCTCAAGAAAATTAACAGAACAAGAGATGTTACAGACCTTCAGGTGGTATAATAACAAAACCAAGTATGTTTGACACACTCCGCTTTGATTCTTCTATAATAAAACTGGTTAGTGACCCTTGGTGATTAATACATTACACTTAAGAACAACATAAGCCTTGAAATTCCAGCATCTGCTAAGGCATCTCTCAAAGCAAGTCAATACATTTAATTTTAACAGCTTCCCTTTAAACAATTTTTCGGAAGACACAAAAAGCTCAGAACACATTTCATGCTGGTTATAATGACCAGGCAATAGCATTTGTATCCCAACCGCAACATCATGTCCATGTCAATCCAAAAGCGTTGTATGATTTTCAGAGAAGATTCCGGAATATCATGATCACTGCTTAACAAGATTGGTCTTCTTGCGAAGCTTGCATTTACCCTTTCATTGTCAGGGAAAGCATCAGACATACAAAGTCTACTTAGTTGATTGCTAATTTTTAGCAACTTGGTAAAACACTAGCCCAGCATTTATTAGAAAAGACAAGTGTTTAAGGCCTATTTTAATGGCAGAATGTGGACATATGCACGATTATTAAGGTACAGAACTAAATAAATATTACTGTGTCTAGAGAGTTTATTATTTCTGCTATGCAATACACACTGGCTATG
Source organism: Craspedacusta sowerbii (assembly GCA_003687565.2). Classification (NCBI taxonomy): domain Eukaryota; kingdom Metazoa; phylum Cnidaria; class Hydrozoa; order Limnomedusae; family Olindiidae; genus Craspedacusta; species Craspedacusta sowerbii. Next base: position 2,818 of record QQSS02234947.1, on the reverse strand, counting down.
CTTGTGTTAACAAGATATCAAAGATATAGTCCTGGTTTTTGCACTTGTAAGCAACAAAAGATAAATGGCTAGACAAGCTTAACAACAATGTTGTCAACATAGCAAATAGATGCAGACTTAGTAGGATGCCCCAGCATTCACACATTTAGGCCTTAATTTGGGGTACAATGACTGCAGTGCATTCCCTTCAAGGCATTGTATCTCCATTTACAAGAAAATAAACGTCTCGAAAGTAGGAAAGTTTCATTAGGAAACTTGGAAACCTGAAACAACAGTACATTATCATGATAAAAGAAACTCCCATTTTAAGATAGCACAATCGTCCTTAATCAATGCTCGAATTTTTAATTACACAAGTAGATTGATACGACTAATATTCACCTCAGATAGAAAGCTTACTTAACAAAAACAGGAACTAACGTTGCTTAAGCTTCGGAATTCATTCGGCTTAACATCTCCACTGCTCCCCCTCGATCACTATCATCGCCGACAAAGCAACAGTAGATAAGACGCAGGAACCGTGCTCGAGGTCTTGAGCATGATGGAAGGGATTTGCTAATAAAATCACGCGTGAACAATGCATATATCAAGTATCAATTTTACTTCTTTATTCTCACCCGCCCTAAGAAAGGCCCTGTGAAAGTTTCCTTTTTTAAATTCAAATCTGACATCCAGACACGATACTGGTACTTGCATTACGTCCATGCTTAGCTTGCAGAAATCCCGGAAATATTAATCATCAACACGCTCAATAAGCTCACAATTTTCGATCAAAATGCACTTCCTTTTGTAACGTCTTTTTAGATGACATGCCATTTCATGCCGGAGTTTGCACAAATTTCGGCGAGTCCTTACAATTTTCATGTCCTAGGAAATCAAAGATTGATAGAAAGTGAGATAAGGTCCTGCTACACGCAATGCAATCATTTCGTTTGCCTAGATAAGCGCACTTGGAAGAGATTTAAGCTTAGTTTGGATACTAAGAAACGGAAAGAATAGTCAACGAAATGGGCTACTTTATACGGCAACTACACTTTTAGTTGCATCTATGGTTACAAAAATAGTTTTTCTGAAAGCTAGATCTTTTAAAGCTTAATTGGCAGAAATTATTTCAACCGGGAAAGTTGCTTAGGTTGAGACGAGCTGGCAATTTTAAAAATCAAAGGTAATTTTTACCTTTAAATACTACGCACCACTTGCCTAGCATTAGAATGGCATATAGACCTGCACTTGTAATTGGTCTTTCGGTACTTTGAGACAGATTTTTGCATCCGGAAAGTGCTTCAATTTACTCAAGTCAAATGATAATTAGCTGTGCCACTCCACCCCTTACCAAAACTTGTGGAACCCAATACCTCCATGTTCGTAGTCTAATAGCTTTTCTCTATTACATGGCCATGATTGAGAATTAAGTTGAGGATGTTGTTCACATATTGAACATGTTTTGTACGTTAATTTATGGTTTTGGATGGTCGATGGGCAGATTGAAGTCACAAGAAGATTTGTTCTTTTGACTTAGTGCAACCATAATTGCATGCCCCTAGGTTCCCCCTTCGTTAAACAATTAGGATTTATAGCTATCTGTTAGGCATACGACCTAGCTTCACTCCGTTAACCAAGTATCTTCATTTAAGACGACTGCTCAATTAATTCCATACTAGCGCAAGAAAAAAAAAACTTGGATAAAATTTTGATCCTTCAGCACATGCTGGCTATTTCTTATCATCGCTTTGAATTGCCAGAATATCAAAGCCTTGACCAATCCGGATATAAAAAAGAGAACGAATTTGTTTTCGACGCCTTTTGCGTGTGTCAAGGGCATTTCTCTCCCCTCCGCACACCTTCGCGCACCTGTTTTTGTGACTCTCAAGTACTTTTCCTTTTCGCTGCTACGGAAATGGAAGCGACAAGCCATGGTAAAAAATTTTAACCCTAGGCTGCTTCTCTGAGTGACTAGTTAGATGCCTTGATGTGAGGATAAAACCTTTCGTTAGGCTGTTCAAACGTTTAGTCTAGAGATATCGTGAGGTTTTGCAGCGAAGAAATACGCGTTTCGAACAATTGTTCTTCAGCACCAATAACAGTTGTCTACATTAACGTCGGGAACCTCTATCGTGGCCACTTTACAGTGGAGTTTTTGCGAGTCACAGCATCTTGCAGATATTTCTATTATCCAACCATGGCACGGCGGTGGCGCTGGTGCCCAGTGCTATATGCCCACTGGAGGCGTTGCACGAATAGTCCGACGAGGTCGGTCGCCCTTCCTCGTGTGATAAGTTGTTGGGTTTCACTAAAACTCTGTTCAGCTTAAGGGCAACCTGTTGGCTATGGCCAGCTTTATTCGACAGTCAAAGGTTCGTCATGTATTTGGCACAGCCAATCGGAAAGACGGATGTTACGAAGGCTTTCGTGTAACCAACTGTGCCTTTGATGGAAACTTCATTGCAGCAAATGCAAAATTCGTTGCATGTTGTATTGAAGTGGGTGGAGGTGGTGCTTTCATTGTTATTCCTATCGAAAAAGTAAGACCTTATTTTTGCGTTTCATGCCTTGCTTTTATTTACGGTGCTGACTCTCCCTGTTTTACTCCGCATTTACGTTAGGAATTTATGCTTGAAGGACATACTTGAAAACTATTTATTACATTGGATTTACAGTTTTTTTTTTAATTTACGCCTGTTAACAGCTAGTCTATATTGCTTATTATAGGCCAATCTAACCTTGGTTTAGAAGTGTTGGCATGCATATGTATGTATGTATGTATGTATGTATGTATGTATGTATGTATGTATGTATGTATGTATGTATGTATGTATGT
>QQSS02234935.1:0-21578 GCA_003687565.2 Craspedacusta sowerbii | reverse complement strand
TATATATATATATATATATATATATATATATATATATATATATATAAATCCTCGACTCTTACTAGAAAGAAACAAAGAAAAACAATATACAGAACCATTGCTGCAATTATCTGGTCATCTTTGTTTTCAGCTGGCATTGGCACATTGCTTGTATTTGCTAAGAAGTGGAAGATCTTTGCAGGAGTCGGGGTTGGTCTGATCTGCCTTGGTCTCGTCATGATAATAGCAAGTGCTGTTCTTCTGAGCCAAACAGACGGGAAAAAGGAATCTCCATCGAGTGTAGGTATCCATGACTCTATTGCTGTACCTCTGGCAGTACATGTAGTGCTCTGAATTTTTCTTTTAAGCTGCTAGAAGTGGACTTCATTTGAAGATAGGGTCCGACTGAGGTACATCGGCTAGGCAGATAGCAGAATGCAGACAGAAAAGGTCTAACAGTTACTACCGGATCATAGTACTAAACTATCATGATGCTGAATGACATAACTACAATAGGGCGTCATCCGCTCTGCAAGAAATCTTGAGCTACTAAGAGAGAGCAGAAGAGAGAGAGAGAGAGAGAGAGAGAGAGGAAGAAACGGAGAGATATCGAGAGAGATAGAGTGAGGCAAAGGTGCAGTGAAAGGGAGATAAAGGGGTAATACAGAGAGAGAAACAGAAAGACAGAGATAAGGGTAGAGAGCGAGTGGGGCATGGGAAAAAAGATAAAAGAGAGAGATAGGGAGGTTAAAGAGAGAGAGAAAAACAGAGAGATATTGAGAGACATAGGTAGAGAAGGAAAGGGACAGGAAAGAGAGATAATAGAGAGAGAGAGAGAGAGAGAGAGAGCGAGTGGGTACGTGTGCTTCCATGTGTGCACTGATACACAAAACGTACACACCATCATATTTTTCAGAACCCCACAACTGTGTCACCGCTGACAAATGAGTATCGCCAAAAAGACAAACATTGTTGTGCGTACGCAATTCACAAATTGGTATCACCGCAAAAAAGAAATGAGGTTGCGAACCAATGTGGGACCAGCAATAGTGAGCGAACCCGAATTTCAGTCAAAGTAAATTGAATTTAGGACATCGTCCTGAACTCTACCACGAGGCAATAAGATTTGAAACTTGTATGATAACATATTTGTTTAGGTTATTGTTATATTTCCAGCCATCTCCTTCTGAAAAGCCATCAAATGCTACCAGACCTGCAGTTTCAAAGCGCTCAAGCAGTTCTTCCGCCAAAGCTGGCTTGGCTATCCTGCTCGTATTTGGTGTCTTGCTTGAAATCTGTGGTGGGATACTTATTGCTGTCACCCTATTTGTCAAGCAGAAGAAAGATAGAATGTTCCCAAGCGTCTTCAAGTCGTAAATTGTAATGCACCAAGCTTAACGATAAATGATACTTTGAGTTAGGATAAAAACGCTACTGTATTATTATAATTTTTTTTTTAGCGTCAAAAATTTTAAGCAAAATCACGATTTGTTGATTGTCATATCTTTTATAGTCCATGAAACCTCTTGATGTGCCCATATGATATTTTCTAACCTCCAAAACCGTCACGTCATAGCAGCAGACACATAATAAGTTGGTAAGGGCCAGTAAGTTTAGATCGTGATGTCCGGATAAGTTCCAAGGATAGCGATTTTTTATAAGGGAGGCTTTTCCACACAGGAAATGCTGCTCAACCCCGTACCTGTTCGTTTGTTTTAAAAATTTACCTGGTATTGACAAGCATAGATAACACAGCAAACTTGACACTACCGCAAGACTGCGCGTGGTAGACATTACTGCTGTGTCAGTCAACAGAGACTGCCTTCCGTAGTTTCGTGTGTTGGAAACCCTTTGGCACTTTATTTTCAAATTACACCTCAAGGATGCTCCTACCTAGCTCCATCACTATTAACTATGTTTGTTAAGAAATTTTGCAATTGAACATGCTCCATTTAGCTGCGCTGTAGACTTGTCGCAAATTGCTAATAAGAATCTAATTAGCTTAAAGGCGCGATCTCTGATAAGTACCTATTGTTAGTTAGGATTGTCTAAGTATTGTGTATTTTTGAGCATATTTCAAGTCATACGTTGCGAGTCGTTTCACTTGCCTATGGAAGTATGACTTCAAGACGTCTTCCTAGCTCAGACTGAACTTAATATGTATGTATGTATATATATATATATATATATATATATATATATATATATATATATATATATATATATATATATATATATATATACATATGCCAATCGGATAGTGCTCTGCGATAACTTATTTCATTTTCACACGATAGTTGTGACATATGCATTGGATTCTTCTTGTCCTGAAGGTTTTTGTTAGACATAGGCAACATACAATATCCTGTTCAGACCGCTTTCGCTTTTCCGCTCACTGTCATATATATCATGTTATATAATATTATGTCTTTATATTTATTATATATATTTACTTGTACTTGCGGCTACTATTGGCAATTTTGTTCCAGAAATCATAGATGTTAAGCTCAGTTCAGAACTAATAAAAATCAAACTCAGGAAAACCATTCACATATAGGGCACGGAAAGTCACAACCACCTAGGAAACGAGCCTAAAGTCTTGCTCTGCAGAGTGGGACCTAAAATGATCCGGAGACCAGGGTACCCACCCAGTCAGTACTTCAGAATGGACGGGCTGAATTTCCCTGTTCCCACGTCAGGGCATGTCATGGCATGTCACGGCACGTCATGGCATTTTGTGGCACGTCATGACGTGTCACGGCACGTCATGAAATGTCACGGCACGTCATGGCATGTCACGGCACGTCATGACGTGTCACGGAACGTCATGAAATGTCACGGCACATCATCAAATGTCATGGCACGTCATGGCATGTCACGGCACGTCATGGCATGTCACGGCACGTGAGAGACAGGAAGAGAAGAAGCATCACACAAGATCTTCGCACAAGCATCCATCTTTGTCACACATGAAGATGCATAATCAGGACGGGCCTCTTCGCATCTGCTAAATTTCGATTCGCGATTTCGGATAGCTTAAGTGGAAAGCGAACGAACTATTCAGTAGTTGTTGATCGATCTCGGTTCTTAATGGTCCTTGAGCGTCTTTGTGGCCTGTCTGATAGTGCTTTAAGAGCATCAAGAAGAACGGATTGCATGCATATTGTTTATCACCAAGACCGCCGTCTTTCGACTGCCACAAAGGCTTAGAACTTTGTTTTAATTAACTGGGATGAGATGTCGGTAAGAAAGCGAATGAAAATACCAAATTTCGCTTGATTGTGATCCGGTATTTGGTTGCTTTTTCGAACTTGCCACGAAACTGGCTTACTTAAGAACAATTTTTTTTTGTGGCATCCTGATGGCAGCATATGCAAAACAAGGTCGCTATTTGCAAACCAAGATAGATGCTAGGGAAAACCTCTGCATCCTGACAAGATATCTTCTGCTGCGGATATAGTTTACTCGATGAACGGAAAACGATTTGCAGAAGTGGCTCGTTCTCATTGATTAGCACCAGCTATAGGGACGCCTCCCTCTAACACAAGAGCTTCAGCACTATGCCGAAGTGTATGCAACGCTCACTTTCAATGTTTGTTCGATGTATTTTGTGAAAACATAGGGCATACGATCCTTTCGTAGGAGTTTACTTTACCACTTCGTATGATATAACTTTTCGGGCATTAAGGGGGAAAAAAATTTCCTCAGTCAACATTCCTCAACCTCGAAATGAGAACAAACCCGCATTTCCACCTCGCGTAATCCTTACATTGTTATACCACATCGCGAAGACCAAAAACTATCCGTCATCTACTGATATTATAGGACGTGCCAATCTCCGGATGTTCCTAAAGACTAACCTCTCCCGAACCATGCGCTTGGAAAGACAAGGCATAACAATGACCACAAACTCTTGTGCATACCAATCGAGCCCCCTACGCCCAAAAAAGAAAAGCAACAACAAATAAAGACAAAAAGACAAATAAAACATCCGAAGTGAGGTCGTAGCACAAAAAACAAGCTACATCCATGAAAAAACTTTATGACACCACCGTAAATTTGGAATAAAAATAGGATTACCTGCCCGGAAAGACCCAGCTTCAACGCTTTTTTTTTGCGCTCCACAGAAATCCACATTACGTTTTTCGATTGACTTCGCAAACAGCGCTCGAGTCTTACAATCGCCCACACAGTAACACAGGCAAGGTCTCATCCTGCAATCTCTCAAATGCTATTCGTTGACAGGAACCGTAATCTTTATAATTATAAAGGTTGATGTTGTTGTTGAACATGACGTCCCGACACATCGCCGCGTGAAAGGAGTTTATCAAGCTGTAAATCGTTTGTAAATGAGAATCATAAGGGTGCGTGTATGAGGCGAAGTTTTGAAAAAAAAAATTATATTTTGACATGAAAAATATATTGACCGTAAGAAAAAGGTAATAAAAATACTGTTACTCTCGCTCCGGAACTGCGACGACATGAACAAGTTAAAAATTTCAACATAATTGACATAAAACTGGCCATGGACATACGAACGTCCTACGTACTGACATAATGCCATATAATCCTATATAGGTATGGCGAAGTGTCTTTTAATGAGGGCGGGTAAGCATATTCCAGTTACAAGGCATTTCAGCAAACTCAAGCCGTCCAACGAAAGCTCGCGTGAAGGGGGATGATGTTACCTTCGGCTGAGATCAAGACACTGCTTTATCCATTATCCATTATAAACCTTAGCTTTTCTCCCGCTAGGCAGCGCCATAGAAACGGCCGCGCGTGCCAGGAGCCTGGGAACGAGCACGGTTGCTCGGGACCAGTTCGCAACACCACCCCGACACCCCAAAAAGCACTTCAAAAACACTTTGGTATCAGCAATTCAAAACGACAGTGGATATGTCAAGGTGTCAATATTTCCTTGACTGTAGTCAATTACTTGCTGAATAAGGAATTCATTTGCGTTTTCCGCCTTTTTTTCTTTGACTAGAATCCTTTAGACGAATGCAGCCATCTCATTTTTTTTTTCTTTCGATTGCTCATGCTGGGGAGTCCTCTTTTGGATCATTCAAAAGTTGATGACTCAAACAACTAAGTCTTCAAGATTGAAAATCTTATCATCGCCAAGGCAGCAACAAATGCTATTAACTTAGGTTGCTAAGGCACTTGCCCTTATAGAAACAGCTTGCAAATTTGATCCGACCTTGATTAAAAATGAATAACACTTAAGATTGCTAGGGATAAGCAAATTTATAATAAAAATTTTAAGAACGCTTGCGCATCTTACGTATTACTTTTTCATTTACTACGTTCGACTTCCGTTTTATAGCACCCTCCTTTCACGGTGCAAGATCGACGGTGTTTGAAGACGATTAAACCTTCATTCGACGTGATTATTTTCTCGGTTCTTCTGGATAACAAAAAATTAATATGAATAAAATAAAAAAATTTTCAAAAATGATGTTGGGGCTTGCGTGTTGGCTATAAGAATTAAAGACAAGGTTTTTTTTAAGCTTGCGACATGGAGCACATGCTTGAGAAAGCTCAAACGTCATCGTAGTTTACATCACAACAATTCTTGCAAATGCTTGAAAAACACAAAGCCGATTTGAGATCAAGGCAAAGACAGATTCGTACCACCGCAAGTGAGCTCACACTTTCATTCACCAGCAAACACTTCGCAAACACAGCTACTAAAACTTCAGGGCCAACATTTTAACACCGTTGTTATATCCAAAAATTGCTCTGCATAACACATTTAACACGTTTGACAGACAAGTCGCGGTCAACTTAAAACGTGTAATTGAAAAATAGAACGAACTAACGAGAACAATGCGGGCGAAGGGCGATTCGGATTCAGCCACTACCCATAGAATAAAAGTCCGCAAAGTCAATAAACCTCCACAAAGTCCACATAAGTTCGCGAAGTCCATAAACGTCAGCAAAGTCCATAAACGTCTACAGTAGCGACCGCACTCTTACGGTATGGAGCAACCAGACCACAAAACCTGGCACCTAACGCAAACATTGAGATTCAGAGTCACCCGACACTCATACGCGCGTCGAACGAAATCGACCATGTGCCCCGGAAGAACCATAGCTAGGCACTCGGTAGCCTCGTTTGCGTGGGCTGCTGCACCGGAGGCGGAGACGAAGAGCGGATTTCAGGACGACAACGTCGTACCTCGACCACGACCAGGCTTGCGGGCAGCTGCAATCCAAAATACAAACGCCGTAGCAAGAACACAATGCAGTTCTTAACGCAAATCAAGATAAGGGCAAACAAAAAAAATTAAAAAAATTACAGATCCAAACTGCATATCGATAAAAACAACACTCCAATGACAGGGTGAACTAACCTGAACTCGTCTTAAGCAGACACTTACTAAGATCTACTCCCGCAGTTACCGACGTACAACATACTACCCGATCGTATGCCATAGATCCGTCCATGGAAAAAAAATCCGCACATCTCCTGGTACACAAATCTAAGCAAAATCTACCAGCGAGGGAGAGACTTTATGAAAAAAACAATGGGCAAAGAGCGAAACTGCATACGACGAAGTAACTGACTATATTCCAGTCAAGCGATCGTGTCGCCTTCAAACAAACGTATGCATGGAAACACATCAAAAGCGCAAACCATATGTGCAATCTCTCGCATGTCAACACGCTTGAAGGATCAACATGGGGCAAACGCTGGGACTTAGACAGAAACTTACGGCTTCCACGAGACGACTTCGCATGAACTGTCTGCCAGTCGTCCTGAGGCGCTCGTCCCAGCGACGGAAACTCCTAGACAGATTAGGGGGCAGTTAGTCGGTGCTCAAAGCTTACATACTCAATCCTTGAAGCCAGCCTGAATATACCAAGATACAATGGACAGACGCAAACCATTTTACGTTAAGGAAACACAAAAACGCAGACTGTAATTCGCATTGCATTAAAAGCCACACACATATAAAGCAAAAAACAAAAAACAAAAACAAAGCAAAACAACAAAAGATACCTCGCCTCCTACAGTCAAGGCTTCCATACGCTGGTCAAAGCTGGGCGGAGGGTTATCTGCCACTGTTGACGGCTTGGGGATAGAACCTTGGCTAACACTTTGAGGTAAACGTGTCCATCCTTGAAATGCTTTTCCTGCTGCAGGTGGGCACGTCGGCTGGATCGTCGGATTAGGGAGCGAAGGACGCTGAAGACCAGGAGGAGGTCGAATTGCGCGGCTTTGGAATGAAAACTCACCCTTGGACTCAAACCCTGGAGGAGGAGCGGCAGCCGGTCGATGCTGCGCTGCAGCAACACTCTCTGCCTGACCGGTAACCGGCAGCAGTACCGGAGCTGCGACAGGTTCAGATCTTGGCAAGGAACGAGATTCCAGCTGAGCAGTCCGCTCCTGTTCCTGCTGCAAATGAGTCGGCCGCGAACTCTAAAAACAACGACACTAATTATAACGAGAATGCAGTCTTTAGAGACCCTTTCGCACGACTATACTCGTCACGCAAGAGCCACAAACGCACTCACAATGTCTCCCGGCAAGTTTGGTTTTCTCAACGGCTGGTACGGCTTAACTTGAAAGGGATTCTGCCCTGCAGCCATCAGCCTACCCATCTCATCTCCCTCACGGAGTTGGTCTTGCATACCCGGCAATGCTTGCTGCAACGGCCGCCCACCGCGATCGACTGATCCGTCTAAACGCAAGTCGAAGATAACCATGGAGAGAACAAATAGACTGCCGTATGCCATGAAATCATCAGCACGCAAGGAGACCACGATAATAGCAGCCCTCAAATGCGGCGCGTTACTCGCGCGCTGAATGGTGCTTGATAAGAAACCTTACACCTTACAACCATATTTAAACCAACTCATGCATCAGCACGTACACAAATATTCATACCCAGAGGCGCACGAAAAATTAGATCAGGACAAGTGAAGTGAAGTCATAAGCAGAAGTAACCACCAGCAATATCTAGAGCGAGGGCATATTTTTCACACGTTAAGGGAGAAAAGATAAGAAACGATACACGCAGGAATCATTGAAAGCAGCAGCAACAACAACAACTGTAAGAACAGCAACAAAATCAGCAACAAAAACACAACAACAACGACCACAACAGCAACAACAACAACAATAAAACCGCAACAACAACAAACACAACAAGAACAACAACAACAACATGAAAACCTCACCGAGAGGAATATCGAGTAGCAGCAGAGCCCATTTGGCGCACTCGTGCTTTGCGTCCTTCTTTGTCGAGCAGAAGTCGTAGCCACGAATTTTCTGCAGCTGAACGACGCACTCGTAGGCAAAACCACCCTTCGGTCCAGCAGCGCACTCGTTGTACTTGGGCGGGTTCCAGCGAAGCTTCTGACAGACGCAGTTCAAGAGAGATGTGTAGTCCGCACGCTCGGCTGTCCGTTGAAAATAACGAATAGACTATCAAAGCCCAACCAACTTCGAAGCAAATATCGTTTTTAAAAAAAAAAACTTCTTGCGCTAGCAAGCACAACATCAAAATTTGCACGACTTGCATGACATTTTATCCTCTCGAACAACGCACTAGTTTAATATTCTGATCTCGTTCAAACGCCGCCATAGAAATGCAGTCTGGGCGCATCAGGATATAAAGCAAGCCACATCGAGAGCAACCGAACTTGTCCGTTATTTGCAAGTCAAGATACCTCACAGCAAAAGATCAACCCGTCTAGGTTGCCACTCACTTCGAAAACTGTGAATAGGCGAGCAGAAATTACAACGAATCTAATGCACGGTTCCGAACATCGCACTTCTCGAGCGTCTGCTACGAATGTTGCGCGCCTTTCCAACGCTTTCTTTTTTTACACGCTACAGCCAATCTGCCCTCTTTCTGATGCTTGAATCGAACATCGCACTTCCCGAGCGCCGAACGTTAGTCAATAAAATCCGATTCTCGAACGTAATTCGTTTCGAACTCGTTGCACGTAATTGAATAAAACTCGACTCGGCAGAGCTCGCCGAGCTCATGTCGTACTTAATTCTGACGCACTGCAGTAATTCAAACTTGTCGTGCATCGAATTAAATTAATTAAGTTCGACAAAGCAAAAGCACGATGTTACTACAAAGGGTAATACAGAACTAGCTACGTCACAATACTACTTTGCTAATACGGATTTTTGCAAAGCAGATTACATCTTAGGATATAAAATATAAAAATATAAAAAATACACAAAAACAAAATACACAAAAAAAAATATATATATATATATATATATATATATATATATATATATATATATATATATTGCAAAAAGAAAACAACAGTCTTTAAACTATATTTTTGCGACATGTTTCGACTGTCCATCAGCCATCTCCAGGCACACTAACTAAGTTACAAGCAAACTCGGATTTACATATATGTTCCGTTGTCAAGGTAACGCACGCATATAACAAATATGTATATATTGGATGCTATGTTCTTTGTTTTTTTACTCGCGCTTTCCAGGAGTTGAGCTACGTCCTAAACGATCCAGCGTTAGACTTCAATGCCGGATGCCAACACATTAATCCTAACCTATAGATGTATCTGTAAGATTCAGACGCTGCTTATCCCCCCCAGAGCCTCGAGATCGATAGCTAGGCAGCTATTGTGCGGTTAACGTGTGCATCGTAAGCGGCTGCGCGCGCTATCTTAATAAAGAAGAGCTGAACGTAGGATAAAAATACGACGAGGCAAGGTAAACTTACAATGAAACTTTTCGTTGACGGTTGGAAAAGCGGCAACAATAGCATCAATCTTCGCCTTTTGCTCTTGAGGTGACCATAGGCGCGGATTGCATGACCTGGGAACGGTAGAAATCATCAGAACGAACACCCCACCAGAATAAATATTTTATACTGAGTACTCCAAACGAAAGCAAAAACAATGAGAGGACTTCAGAACTCACCAAAATATGAACAGCGGTTGCAAAGAAAGATAAACAAATGTTTCTTTTTTCTTCAATTACGACCCAAAATGGTGCTACTTCTGAAGATGTAATAGGCTCGACCCGCAAAGAAGAACTTAAGGGTGACTTCAAGTCGACGATTTCTCCATTGGAGATGGAACAGAAAGGTCTTTGAAGACGTCATATCATTAAAATTGAGAAAAAATATCAATGGAGGTAGACAATAAAGACAGTAGCTACGCACTGTTTAAAGTCGTCTTCGGTGACACCTAAGGCCTTCATCCGCTGTTGCTGGCGATCGAATTTGCGACGGTGGTTTTTCTTCTGCGTCTTGTTCATACTAAGGATGGAGGGTAAAGAGTCCAGAGTTACGTTCACCCAGCGGCCATTTGACAAATTTTTCAAGAGAGCTATTAGCGCTTCTGCTATAAAGAATTAACGATCACGAGACAAAACAAACAAACAAAACAAACGAAAAAACGAACAATGGAAAAATATCAAACAAACAAAACAAACACATAAAGAAACACAACAGACATACATACAAACAAACAAATAAAACATTACGTAGCAAGTAGTCGAAACGAACGCAGGGCTAATGATTACCCGGAGGTGGGGCTGAATGTAAGCGCGAGAAAATTTCAAGCCGATTCAAAAAAATAATTTACCAACAACTGAAACACTCAATCTTCTACTTCTAAAGTACAGCATCCTTCAAGCGCACAAGAAGAGAAGGTAACACGCACTTTTAAAAAAAGGCAATATCGCCGCGAATGGCCACGCGAGAAGCGAGTTTCCATCCCTCACCGTGGGTACTCGCTTCTCGCGTGGCCATTCGCGGCGATATTGCCTTTTTCTTTAAAGTGCGTTTTACCTTCTCTTCTTGTGCGCTTGAAGGATACTGTACTTTAGAAGTAGAAGATTCACCAGCCGGCCACAGGACCACGCTAATGCCCACTGGCACGCACCTTTGCCACCCAGACGGCTTTTCAGGGACGAGTTCTTCTGACAGCAACGCCGCCCGCGAGTCTTGATCCACACACTCTCCACTGACTTCCTCGTTGTCGTCATCGTCCGATTCGGCCTCCTCGAACTTGTACGGGTCATCTTCTTGGTTGCTGCTCGACGCAGCCGGTCGCATGGTTAACGGCATCCCCATCCTTACGTCCAGCTCAAATTTAACTCCCGTATTTTCCTCTACACAAAAATAAATAAATAAATAAAATAAACAGAACTTACAATATCAGCTCGCAAATAGTCATCGATTAAGCCTTCCAATTTAAGCTATGACATAAAGCACTAGATGACACTAGATTCGCCACAAAATATCGAATTCGTTGTCGTCAGTACCTAGTCCTTACGGAAAATCGTCTATCAGTGCCGAGCAACATTTCATCTCCGTTGGGTTGTTTTCTTTCGGTAGCCAAATACGACCACGCCTGCCTAAAGCTAAGCCATGGATCATGAAATTCCGTAGAAAGCAATCTCTTTCTTGTTACAATCTCGGCTCGCGAAACTACTGAGGGTATAGCTGTACTACATGCACAATTCATGCACAGGCAAGCAAACCTCCCACTTATGGGAAACAATAAATTAAAAAAAAAGAGGGGGGTGCTTGTTGCATTCACGACTATAAGCGGTATCTACTATAGACCGTAAAGACCCTTGCTTACCAGCTTCCCAATCTTCCGAAGTCTCGCCAACGGGATCGGCCGTATGGTCGACTTGCGTAGCCAGGCGAATTCCAGCTGAAGCACGGAAAACAGTTAGCTTGCAAGAGACGCTCTTGCAAATCATCAATAAAGCACAGCACAGCTACAGACTTCCTTAGTATTTAGAAGCGGTACATATCCGCATCCTATAGTCTATAAAGCGACATCTACATGTACCCTTAATACAGTACCAATGCGCCAGGCGGGAAGAATGGCAGTGGCTGAATACCGAACAAAAATATCAAGACTGCCCCGAAGAATGAAATGATAATGTCAAAGCACGTTAGGGATCGATCAGATTAGAACTAAAGTAGCAGAAGTGGCAAAGTATTTATCACTGGACGGCAGAAAAGCAATTCATTAAAAAGGTCTACGGAATCAGACACAAAAAAAATACAAACAACCAAACAATAACAACAACAACAACAACAACAACAACAACAACAACAACACCAACAAGCTCACATGAACGCGATAGAAAAGGGAGTCAAGGCGACCATTGCGACAGTGTGGGCTGATACCTTGAGACCCTTGAGACTGCACACACTAGTTTAGTGAGAAGAACTACAGAGCGCAAAGCTTGCAGGCAACAGGACATATAATAAATAGATTTTTCCCAAAGCATTAGATAGGGCAACATGCAAATGGCAATGAGGGAATAGAGGAGCGTCAACAAATCGTCTGAAATAAAACAGACGGGCTTTGTGAGATCCCAATGAGTCTGCTGCACGGTACATGAGGCTTCTGACCACACAACAACACAATGTACCACACATACGAGCCTGGTGCTTCTGGTCACACCAACTTGAGAGTTACAACACAGCGTACCATACATGGAATCACAAGCTAATTAAGGAAATAGAAACTGAAAATTGAACCGAAGAAAAAAACGCTCCAACCATGCAGTAAAGTCTCACAACAAGAACCGCACTCACATCCAGCCATGGCCTTGCTAACAAACGCCTAAAACGAAAAGCTGGCAGTCAGGACATTTGATCGAATCAAAAGGTCGATGAAAAAAATAAATAAACAAATAAAGTTTAATAAACAAACTTCAAGCTAAGGTATACATGCCAATCCAATCAAATTGATATTGCACGCAAATCAAACCGCTACCATATACCATATAAATGGTTGACAACAAGAAAACTGAAGCAAAATATAGCAGCAGCCGGCAGTCTAATGACGTCACTGCCACAGTTTTGATTAATCATTTTAACGTGCTATGCAAATAGCCCGTAATAATTTGAGAACCTGTTCTCACTGCAGTTAACTAATTATCGCCCAATAACTGTTCAGTATACAAAACTGGCGATTATGCAGAGGGAATATTTCTTTTAGGTAATCATATATTATAATAAGGCAAAGTAATTAATTTCCATTAAACTAATCAATTTAAAAATATATTTAAAAAGGAAAAGGTGAAATCAACAGCAGACTAACCGAGAAGAACGAGCTTCTTTGACAGAATGGCAACAATAACAACGACAAAAATACTGGCTTTTGCGCTATATGAGACATTAAACCTGCTAGCGAAACAGGACCTTGTCCAGCCTTGATGGAAAACGTGAATCAGCCTAGCATTAAGTTAAGCCTGCCAGCATTTAGCAGGGTGGGTGTGAATACAGAATGGAGAATGCAGATTATCACAACCATGACGCTGTGAAGCCAAGTAGGTCCCTCCCTCTCGTAGGGAAAATCGCTCAAAACGTCGACTGCGATCTAGAAAGCGCTCAAGCCCAGCTTCCCACAAGATACCATGAGCCGGAAAGCTAGACGTCGAGGAGCTTTAAGTCCACGACAGGGAGCAAACCAAAATAATTCTGGTAGGATTCATATGACAT
Source organism: Craspedacusta sowerbii (assembly GCA_003687565.2). NCBI lineage: Eukaryota > Metazoa > Cnidaria > Hydrozoa > Limnomedusae > Olindiidae > Craspedacusta > Craspedacusta sowerbii. Next base: position 8,121 of record QQSS02234935.1, on the reverse strand, counting down.
GGACCCTCTGCACAAGCGTGTTCTGGAATTGGAAGAGCAGCGTACATCAAACCTTTCCGCAGCTTGCGTCAGCAATAATCCAACTCAAGGATGTCTACTTGAGCGATATCTGGAAACGTCAGGCAGTGGTGGGAACACCAGCTCTTCGATTGAACAAAGATCGTTTCCTCCTGAAGGACTGGAATTGGACAGCAACAAAAACGACGTCACTGCATCTCTCGTAGGTGTATCATTCAGACGCTTCATTTCCTTAAATAAACATGACGGATACAGAACGATTCCACAATGACATGTTAATGGTGTGCTGGCAAAAAGATGCGGTACCAATGTTCTTGCGTTGGTAGCAGCCCGCAAAAATGAAAGGCAACTGGATACGGACATACGAAGCAGCAGCAGTGCATCTTAACGACATCACTCGATTCGCCCAGAAGCAAGGACGAAACGGATTGCTTTTTTCTGTGTAGAAGCTGCTGTGGAATGTCCTCAGTCTCGCGTAATGCAGTGACCGCTAATATTCAAAAGGGCAATGCCCATCAGTTGTTCGTTGTTTTCTTGTGCTGCGATCGAACCATTTCATGGTTTCTCTTGCAAACGAGAAAGAGAATTGCAGGCTTAGCCCGCTTGCCACACACAGGTCTTTATGACCCACCACAATGCTTCCGTTCACAACGCTTCATTCGTGCCGATCTTACAAGCGAACGAGGCACGCTTTTTGCATGACCATAACAAAATCTAAAGCAGACACACACAGCATAAATAATTAATACTTCCTGATAACAAAGGGATTAGCATGATTCAGAACAGCGTACCTTGTCAGGACATGTAACCAAGTGATAGTCCCATTCTGGTTCAGGAACAGTGTGCGAAAAGTTGAAAGGGCAATTCTTCCTTGGCACTTTGTGATTCTGAAAAATTGAGAAGTTTTATACGCACAAGAAAAACACGCATTGCTGAAGAGAGACTAAGTAAAACACATGAAAAAATATCAAGTAGAATAGACAAATAAATCTATTGATAAAGTAGAGAGCATCAACTTATGCAATTTGAAATCCCTACACCTCGAAGAAAATCCCTCATAAGACATCGAACTCTTACACACATCGACTAAAAAACAATCAAATGCACCAGGGAATAATGAGGGATTATGAATGTGACAGAAACTAAGCCTTTGCACAGCAGTTTAGAACCTCTGCAATAGCTTTTTTAAAACCTAGGAACAAGATGAGCGCCACATGGAGACAGATAGGAATGATCGACACTAATCTATATGACACTATAATGAGCTTTAATGACACGTACGTATTTAAAAAAAAAGAAGAAACAAAAACGCGCACCAAACACAGCATTGCATGCAAGCAAAAGCAACTCAGCAAATCAGACAAATTACCTTTCCGCAATTAATCAGATGTCCCCGCCATCGTTTAGAGTTTATTTTGTGATATGGGTCATACGGACAGATGAAAAGCTCAAACTCATCACATGAGCTTGACGTGGGATACCTGTTAATGAAAACAGAGGGCCTGATCTATGTGCACAGTGAGTGTCTTAGCTCAAGTCACCTTTAATAGTCAAACTACTCCTGGCTTTACTAATATCTCCGTAGAAAGAAGCATAGACTAGTCATTTTGCCACAAAGCAATGAAAATAGAAACCCGAAAATCTACCTGTTCTTTGAAACGTAATACTGCGTTTCCGATTCTGGATTAGGATGGTGTATATCCATAGCCCCAACAAACAAAGCCATTTCTAGGTGTCTGGAATTGAAATAATTAATATAAAACTTGCGCTTGGTTTACAGGCAGAAATTAAACTTTCCTTTGAAAGGAATTGTTCAATAAGAAATTTTAAAACAAGCTGCTGCAATGCGAAGTTTACCAGCTCATATTCTGTGTCATTAAGGCTTTTTGGGAGAAATTTAAGCGTTCTTTCCAGTTACTAGAAATTCCAAGCCTTAAAGTAAAGTAAAGGTTAGAATTCTTGGAATCAATTAAGAACTTCACGACAAACCAGGCAACTATTCATTACTTGGAAAGCCCAGAGGGAACAATAATTCAGTAATTATAATTGCTTGCAGTTCATGAAAGAACCTGAATCGATAAACTAACCGTTTCAAAAAAGCATGCAACTATCAGTACCAATAAAAAGGCTTTAAGCACCAGAGCACTGATAACCTCCTGCGCTGTATTCTACTTCCTAAAAGTGAAGGAATAATTAGGCAAAACAACTAATGGGTCATGCATACATTCAGTAACAACTTGCTTCAAGTCAACTCACAGACTTTCAGATTCTTATTTTATTAATTAATTTATTTATTTTTTTTTTTTTTTGCTGTCTTCAAAAGCATGGCTGCATGCACTTGCCAACTTTTCAAATTTCTGCCTAGATAGATAAAGCCTATACGCATCAGTGCCTATGCTATAACTAATACTAAATACTACTTTTCAACCGTTGCATAAAATAGCAAAACCATGTCGGAAACCATAGCCCATCAGCTGCACATTAATATCTGCCCACAATTCCTTGTAGCCCTCTGAACCGATTTAAAAGACAGACTAACTTAAATTTAATTTCCAATATGAAGGCCATGAAGTAAAAATTTAGAAGCCACACCAATCCAAAGTAAGAAATTATTTTCCAATTAAAAGTGGAGGCAGAAAAACTCTTTTCTGTCCAAATTTAGACAAAGAAATCATTCTAGCGTAAAGACCTTACCTTGCAGGAAAATTATAGATTTAGGACTACCTTATATATTAAATATTTTCACCCATATTCTATTCTTGCATACATTAGAATTAAGAAATTTAAAAGAAATTTAAATAAAATGTACAGATAATTGACAAAATGTGTATCGATGTGATAATGTAATAGTGTAAATGGTATAAATATGTATGCATAACAGACAACTTCATTTAGCTTGCTTCCTAGTAATTTTATTTTGTATGTAGCATCAGTTACCTCCCCATCGGAAAATGGCTCATACACCGGAATACCGATGATTAAATTATAATTTTGATTCAGAATTTGGATGCAACCTTCTCAACATACGATAAAAATAGTAGCAAGTTGAAGAACGTAGGACAGATCGTAGTAGAAGGTTCAGCACCACTTCGAAACGAGGTAATTTAAATCGGCAAAAAAAATCATTTGAGTCTCTATGAAAATTCTAGCAGAACTGCCCTAGCTCAAGTTATATATACAACTATATAACTTATCAACTATAAAGTTGCAACAACAGGATCATAAAATGTGAAACACACACTCATTTGTCTACATCATCTGCATGATAAAACGTTTCATAGCCACAGCTGAGTCAGCAATTACTTGTCAACAGTATGGAGTGCAGTCCAGGTTTTATTTTGAAGGGTATGTATTTCCTCGACTCCAAGATAAACTCGCCCTTAATATGTTAACTTTCCCCATTTGCTGCTCAAGCAAACTCACATTCTAAAGCAACAAATTTTGCTACCAATCTCAAAATTTCCCTTTGCTTGCTTACCAAATCTTTTTTTCCTCGAAGTGTCCCAAACTAAATTCAAAACAAAACAGTGCTCCCACAAAGTAATTTTGATATGATCACTAAGCATAGACCCAATCTGGTCGACAAACATGCCATGGTGTTGGGCGATTCATCATTTAAAACAAAATTTAAATCATTTAAATGCAAATGCCATGCTTGCAGAGCCAGAGGGACAGAAATACTTGATATTACTATTTAACTACATTACACTACATGAAGCTAATAATTTTCGTGACGTTTCGGTCTTTTCTTGGACCATCTTCAGACTAAGCGAATACAAAAAACAAAACAAAAACAAAAGCAAGCAGAGCTCAGATGACCGGAGTCACATCCACGATATTCTTTGTCTTGAAGATTTCAACACTATATTACACTTATTTATTCTGCGAAGAACAAAACCTGATTTAAATCCGGTACTTGTGAATTCCACAGCCCGTCCGTCTGGGCTGACAACAGGGTATCAACAAAATCAAAGCCGGCACATCATCATTCGTTCAAAGCAAAAAACTCGGAACAAAATTTCTTTTTTCTTTTTCAAAGGACACGTGTCAAGGCACCAATTATCACCGTCGCAGGCGAAGGTCCCGCAAACCAAAAAGCATTTTAGTTTACCCAGAGCATTAAACTCACTGCTGTGAGTCACACAGCAACAGCCTATCGTGTGCGGAGTGACACAATTAATTGTCAATAGGAAGAGGCACGGGAGATGCAATTAGGTCCCAAGGGGTAACCTTCAGCGACCAACTGGAGATTTCTTTCCCGACGATTTCCAATTTTTCTTCGCCCTGCGAGCTATCACTTTGACGTCAGCCTCCACTCAACCATGCCCTTCCTGGAGTCTTCTGTAAAACCCGAGGAAGTTCGACTATATAACCTCGTCTTGCCTGTACATGAACTTCCTAGCTTTCTATGCAGAGTATTCCGAATGCGACATACAACAAAAGGTAACTTAAAAGCAAGTCTGCAAAAGGAAACTCGGATTTTAAAAGTATTTTATCCCCTTCTAAGAACTATCGAAAAGCCACCTAAGATTGGACAACGCGAACGTCACTTTCTTTTTCGCAAATACTCTGTGACGATCTAATGATAAATTTTCCTATCACGATCTACCTTCCGGGAATTCGTCTCTAAGCTTTCTCTTCATTACGTCACACGAAACGTCAGTAAATGTTTACAAAAGTCTTTTTGAAGGCAGTCAGCAAGGCAGAAAATTTTCCAAGCTTTATCTTGCGATATCTTGGTTAAGTTAAGATTATACTGCCGCTGTTTTTGTGCTTGTGTAATCTCGTTTAAATACCGGTGAGTGTTGATTTATGATTTATTTTAATATCAATAGAATGGAAGGACCTTTCTGTGTTATCTGTTCGCACTTCTTCGGCGAATACATAATTGTTGCGGCAGATATTCAAAAATTCGTAAAAATAGCTGAATGTGGTAGTCACTATCGAAAGCGAAGCTCCAACGTAATACAAATACATAATTATGACATAATACAAAATAATACAAATGCGAATACATAATTGTTATGGTAGATATTCGAAAAATTCGTAAAAATAGCTGAATGTGTTAGTCACTATCGAAAGCGAAAAACTCCAACGTAATCCGGGTTCAAGGTTTCGACTTTGAAACACCTTTCAAACGCATCAACTCTTTTTCAAACCACTTTACGCAAGCATCATTTAAGACGCTGTGGTGATGCAATAGCTACTCCGTTTGTACGGTCAAACTTGTGTATATCAAAAATAAGCTTTGTTCTTATCGACACTGTTAGTCATAGCTCCTTCACCGATTGTCACGTATGCTCTTAAACCTTTATACAATCAGCTAATTTAATATTTTAGATCTATTTTGACGATCCCATAAATGTTTCCATTCAACAGAAATTTACCTAGAACAAGCCAAGCTTGCCAGGGTCGACAAATAAACATTAAAAGCAGATAAATCTTGCACAAAACCGAATTTAAATGCAACATTCTCTTGAACATCATCGCAGGGTTAGAATGAATAATTTCGGCCGAATCAGTGGGAGATGTAGTTCTTAGCTCTAACCAACGAACAAATTGAGCTCAAGGGATCGTATTCGCTGTTAAGACCCTGGGATTTCCATGTTATCTTAGGCAGCACATCAACTTCTCGTTGACGCTTGACTATGGGAACAGGCTTCTAAGTTACATAATTCTTCCGCATCGTTCAAAATGGCTTACAGATCTTTATTGTCATCGTCCTTATGAACCATAGGTAACCCAGAGTTACTGCGGTCGGATTTGTCGATAAGTAAAGTAGGGAAAAAATTTTATGTCTAGCAAATCTTTTTCTACGGCTTATATTTAGGTCCGATAAAAATTAGTAATTATAGGCTTAGGAGCAAGCACTACTGCAAACTTGTGTTCGAAGCGATCTGCACTACCCATAATTAAATTCATTATGAAACACGTCAAAGCCAGCACGTTGCGCTGGTAGTAGGGAAACATACCGGGTCTATACTTCACTTGTCTAAACAATGTGTTATTAGCTTAACATACTTAAGCTGGCTGAGAAACACATACATAGAATACGAAGATTCTAAAAACTCACCTGTTTTCAAGCCTTTGTGAGTGAAGTGTAAGTCTAGCAGGAAAGCCAATAAAAAGATGCACAGTTTTATTACATTCTAAAGAGAACCTAAGTTAGACCCTTCAAAGCCATCGTGCATGCTAAATATCTCATTTATGAGTTTTCTAAGCTCAGGGATACGCAAAGCTGCATCGCATTGCAGTATCAAACCAACGCTTACAGTTTCCTTGCAGTAACATGAATATTGGAAATCATGAATTCATGCAGCATATGACGTTCGAAGACAAGAGGAGGACTTCGACCAAAGTCTGATGAAGAAAACAATAGAACATTGCCTAGAAAACTTTAACTATGTTTTAGAAAAACTAGTTTGTGCGGTGAACGCAAGACATTCTCCAAAAAACTTGATAATATGACAGTTTACCCTGATGTAGATATAGACCCTGACTATTAAATCTCTATAATAAATGATTTATATATGATTACATATATTTATATGATGATATAAATTAACACATGATTAGCTTAATTTATATTGTAGTAACCGGCTGGGCAGTTACATCAAACATAGCTGCAAATACAAAAACGCCCAATATCACCTTCAAATCCATCAGGCCCAGGTTTGGTGCGGACTTTCCCCGTTTCAAACATCCGAAGCGGGACCTAGTTGAAGTATCAGTCAGATTATAAATGAACGCGTAGACCAAGGTGATTTCCCCGCACGTGGGACATTCCCGCCACCCGTTCGATGTAACCCACTTGAAGACGGGATTGTAGTTTACGGGGTTGGTTATCGGAAAAAGTAAGCAATTGCAGTTAAGCAACTACCCATCTACGAAAGTGAACGTTGCCATCAACTTTGGAGGCCAGTTGCTTGTCCTCGCACAATCAACTCGCACAATCGCAATGTTGGCGAATGTGTAAGAGACCAGTTGAATTTTGCAGTAAGCCAAACCGAAATGTTTCCATATATGCGACCAAGTACAGAATTTGCTAAAATTCTCGGAATAAAAACAAGTTTGTTCAATTTTGAGGCCGATATTTGTGCTAGGTTGCTGTGTGAGTATTGTATTGCCTTATTTGGTCTCAGTTGCTGCCCCGTCTTGCGTTTACCCTCCAAACGTGTCTCTACCCGGATGGATGCATTGGTTGTTGAAAGTATCGCCATATTTGGAAGAATGTCTGGGTCATACTAGCATATTGTAGTAAGTGTTAGGATGATGTCGTCTTAACGGTGTCATTTCAATTTGCACTACGCGAGGTTTATCTTGATCGTGGGCAGTTCTTATAATTCGTCCAGATGTTGATTAACTTAATTATATCTTGACTTTATGACCGGGAAACTTGTACATAGGGCAGTAGAGGTTGAACGAGCAGAATACGACAAGTATAGGATGTCTACTTAGTCTACAACGCAGTATACTGCTCTACTCACAACCCATGTTTCGGTAATCGCTTACCACTTTCAACTATAGAATGCATTACAGCAAACTTTATATAAGAAGGAGGCGCAAACCCACCAATTGTTCTGATGTTGAACGTTTTCGAAGAGCGCATACATCGATAAACGGTGAACCCACTAGGGAATGAAACTAATTCCCCCTTCCTAGTTTCCATCCTCAAAATTGAGAAAGTTGTTTTTACGATTAGAACCCAAATTTAATATGTATACATATACATATATTATATCATATACATATATTTACATCTATATATATATATATATATATTGCGTAGCAGGATCCTTGTTGGAAGGATTGTAATAGCAAAAGTCAATGCATACAGTGAAACTTTATTTATTGCAAACGTGGCCACATCTGTAGCCATCATCAGTGCTAAGCAAATCTACATATCTAGAAAACAATCAAGGAAGTGAATTACAGGAAAATGGTCTTGGGCGATAACTTATGAGCCTGCTTATATAGAGCTCTATAGCTCGTTACTACACACACACGCACACACACATATATATATATGATGATGATGATGATGATGATGATGATGATGATGATGATGATGATGATGATGATGATGATGATGATGACGATGAT
>QQSS02234924.1:0-10057 GCA_003687565.2 Craspedacusta sowerbii | reverse complement strand
TATATATATATATATATATATATATATATATATATATATATATATATATATATATATATATATATATATAATTTCGAAATATCGTAGACGCAGGCATACCGCTTTGTCCAAGCATCAGAATCACCCTGGAAAAAAAAAGAAGACAAACCAGTTCCTACAATCTGCTGGTATGGAACCGAACCGGACCAAAGAGTAGTCAGAAAGGCTAGTTTCGCACCCTAGCGAGAACCATGCAAGATTAATCCTTACATGACTCGATCATTGCCTCATTTCATAGCGAGGAAAACATGAAACACGCCGCCAGCAAAGGAAGGCTAAGCGAGCACGCACTTTGTAGTCGAAAGAAAGGTCCCGAGCAAAATCAACAGCGAGACGGTCATCGCTGCAACAGAAAGACAGTGGCACTCACCATCACCGACGGTGACTTGGACAACCGCGAATTTCTCATCGATTCCAATTGAACAAGGTCTCGCGAAAGCTGCCTAGCCAGCTCCTGACTTTGCAAACTTTCTTCCTGAACAGCAGAAAAATAAATAAATAAATAAAACAAAAACAAATACATACATATACACAGAGATACTCTACCACGACCTAAATTCACGATCCACGTGCCAGTTGAGGCCCTCACAGCAAAGAAGCTTAAGAACAACGACGCAACAAATGCAAATGATCATCAAGGAGCATCTCTCCTCTGAACGCTAAGACAGAGCAACAGGGGCCCAAAAGTATGATAAAGTGTGAGCTGGAGGAGATCGGCCTTTCAGAAAGTTACTATTAGAGAATAGAGAGGATATAAAACTACCCTTAACTCCTCAGCAAACGCTCGCGTTTGCGATTGGTCTCATATGACGTAATCTCGCGGCAGCGCTTGCAAGATGGCGACCGCACCAGCAGTTGTTTCTGAAGGGCAAACTTTTGCTGGCATGTTACTTATTTATTTATTTATTATTACCGCCCAACCCTAACCCTAACCATGAGAATAACCCTTACCCCAGCCCTAACCTTTTACCGAACCAGCTTGATCAATCCTCAAGCAATTGAAATTTTCTATGAAATTTATTCGAAGACAATTAACTATAGCACTGGCTTGCAGCCACCATATTCACCTTCACGGCATGTCACATGATCAATCGCGGTCTGATGAGCAAACGGTAGCTTTACGAAATGTGGATCAAGATGGCTGTCATTAACTCGCACTTGCTACTCATCGTGGTACGATGTGGGCATGACATAAATATAAGCTCTTTACCTAGAAAACCTCAAACAGACAACACGAGCAAGCACACACACACACACACACACACACACACACACACACGCACACACACATGTAAACATACATATCAAATAAGGACGCCATAGAATGGGCTCCGCATACGCAGGAACTAAATAAAGCCACCCTTTAGAAGAAAGCAAGCGACGCTCAGTGATGCATGACGGGCACCAAAGGCTGCTCATTTAAAGGAAAGGCGTAAAAGTCAAGATCAAATATTTTTCCCATAAGACAACCACACTTTGAAGGTATAAATCTACCATTACTCATCAGTAAGGTGTGCATTCCGATTGGTCTGATGTGAGGTAATCTCGCAGGAGTTAGGCTTTCAAGATGGTGACCGATCTGCAGTCGTTACTGATGGATAATCTTTGGCTCGCACATTATTTATTTATTTATTTGTTGGCTAAGTCGGACTGTAACGCAAACAAAAACTCTTACCATAATACTAATCCTTACCCGAACCCTAAAAAAAGCTCGAGGAATCCTCAAGCCATTGAAATTTTCCATGAAATAAAAAAAATCTTCCAAGGCGATTGATGTAAGTAGCTTGGCGTGCTGCCACAGCCACGTTGACCTTCGCGGCATGTCATGATCAATCGCAGACTGAGGAGTAAATGGTAGCTTTACAGAATGCTTTGTTGACGAAGGAAGGAGCGATTAGAAACACCATCAGGAGCACTTACTTGCAATTTCTTCTTTTCGTCTTCCTTAACACGTCGTGCCACTAATTCTTTGCTCTAAAATATTCGGCCACATTGAGAATCCATGTAAGAGCAAAAAGCCAAAGCATATATGTCAGCACTGATAAGAATGCTACCTTAAAATGTAATTTGTTTCAGTTACAAGGTACTTCACATTATTATTTTCAGTTATTATGGGTGTTACTGGCCAAGAAAAGTAACGAACTTCCACGGAAAGTGACTACTGGGTTACTTTTGTAAACCCCCTCACCCCAAAAAAGGATGAAAAGTTTAAAGAATTTGGACTTCTTTCCACCATGGTTACAAGGTCCATACAAAAAAACATCTTTTCTTACAATTGAATGATGAACACGGGGCTGTGCTGCAAATATCGGATCTACTAGCTGCTAAAATTTGGCTGGACATAAGAAAGAACACTACCGTAGGCGCAGCCAATCATGAACATTAACTTGGCAGTTATCCCAGCATTCCTAGGATTAAGAAGCTAACTGAACATACCTTCTTTTGCATATGACTAGAGCCCTCCTTTTCCGAACGTGCTTGCTTGTAATTCTGTTCAGCTTTGCGAGTACACTGAACTTCTTCATCAACACCACGCTTTGCTTCTTGTACTTGCTCCTGAAAATAAAATTTAAAAGACGGCTTACAAAAGATGAAATTACGAGCTAACATCGGCCTGTTTCTATCAATTCATCGTCTGGGAAGCGCCACGCATGCGCAGGACGTGGCACCTCGGTTGCCGCGGACAATTCACGTAGGGTAAGCTTAACAGTAAGCTCCCAGTAAGCTTAACAATAACACGTACACAAAATCGCGCCAAGTGTGGGGTCCGAAGCTGATTATATTAAGCGCGAGATAAATCCAAGCACTTATAAAGACTTTAATCTGACATCGGCCCATATCCACAATCACTAATAGCAAACACAAAGTTTGGCATTACCACGCACTCGCTAACTCACATGTCGCTTTTCGAGACTGGCAACTTTTCCGGCTGCATAAGCTCCCCTCACTCTCATCGATCGATTAATAATAGATTCCATCGTGGTCTCCGTTTCATTGAGGCCAAATTCTGTGCTGATCTTTAAATCCTCAGTAGTTCTTTCTCTCTCTGCCTTGTGAAGAAGTTTGTCTAAAAGTTGCTGATCCTAGAAGGAAATACCAGGATTAAACAACATCTTAGCGAAGATAAAACAAATGTCTAAGTCGGAGGTCAAGAACAGGAGCCATGCTTGATCTAAACTAAAGTCCAATCTTACGGACACAAAGAAAAGACAGCGCAATTCTTGCAACCTCAGTTTGAAATCGCAAGCACAAAACGTCAGATACAAATAAATGGATTTTAAAAAGCTTAGATGCAACGCCATTTAACAGTCATTAAGCAATTAAATTAGGCATTCACTTGGGTTTCATCCTGTAATCGATGCATGAAATTGAGACAGTAATGGCAAGACTAAAAACGAAGCTCATTATATTGCTTTGGTTACAGAAGAAAAAGAAGTTTACAGGCTATTTTAACAATTGTTGGGCGAAGACATATAGGAAAGTGAAAGACTAGTGTGTCTTATCAGCCGCATACTTGACAAATTTATCTAAAGTGGAAGAAGTTTTTGAAATTGATAAAAATACAAAGACTTGTATAGTCATACATGAGCTGGCATCTGCAAAGCCTCTTTGCTAGCAGAAGGAATTTTCTTTTTGTAGTGTCTAACGTTAGTGCACCAGGAGCTGGGGCGTGCACTATCTTTCACAGCAGAGCTTGAAAGCGATGGTTCGAGTTTTGAACTTCCAAGGCTTCCATGTCTGGAGACTTGATTGCTACGAATATCTTTTTGACCAGAATCAAGTTCATTCATGTTAACCACGGAACTAATAGACACATGGACTTCAACAGGAGGTCTAGGTAGTACAGAAAATATTGCTAGTACAAGCTAAAGATTTCATTATCCAGAAAATAGATGTTATAGAAAGTGCACTATTTGATATATAAATCGGCCATTATTGCATATGCACTTATTTATAATGTAAAAAAAAGATTTTATATTATTGAAATTGAAAGCAACTTCCACCCAACACTAGCAGCCAGAACGTTTTTGTACAAAAGCGCCACCAGCAATTCAGGTCTTCAATTACATCTAAACAAAGTAGCACTGATAGGATGAAAGCTGTTTATACCTAACTTTACATTTCTCATCTTCATCTAAAAATGAAAACACTGAAGGCATCCTCCTCCTGCTTACTTTACTTGGATGGGTACCTATCAGATCACAAACAAACCTAAGTTACCTTTAAAAAAATATGCTGAATAGCATCAAATATGGAAATATAAGAAATGCAACATAATTAATGCCTTTAAAAACTTAACTTGAGAGCAAAGACTTGAAAGCTGATGTTCTCATGAGACGGTGCACTCGAGGCCTCCAGGGGTTTCAAGTTTTTAATGGACTCCAAGCAGTTGCTTGGTCCGTTAAGACTCCAACCAAAGGTCTCTGATGAGTCCCTTGGCCAAGACAAAACCTACATAAGGCTAGCCACTTAACAAACTTAAACCAAAGATAATCGGAATATTTAGAACCCATCTTCTGATTTCTAAGAACATGCACATGATCAGCAAAATTTCAAAAAGATCCAATTTAATTTTATGTAACAATATTGTGGAAGCTAATCAAACATTAGCCTAATGATGACTATGATATACAGTACAATTTATCAGGCTTAAAATCTCTTTCCTAAACCAAAGTGATGTAAACTGCACCATACCAAGATTATTTCCATCACATGCCATGTGTTATGACCATACTTTACGTGCTAACTGCAAAATATAAGACCTAATTGCAGATGGGTTCCATAAACACTTCGGATTCCAAAACACTCTCTTTAATGTGTGTTACGTCACCTAAAGCATAAAATGACAATCTTGAAACCTGAAGATCAATCGTATACAATAGAATTACAAAGGCATTCTTGTTGCCAACATAAGGATTAACCTGAAAAACCTAGGCACACAAGTCAACACAAAGACCCTAACTACTCATAAATCCTAGGAGAAATTTTCCAAGCCACAAAACGAATTTATGGTGGGCCAAAAAATTTCTAGTCTATTACCTGTATAAATGAGCGATTACCTGACAGACAGGCACAACATATTATGCTGCTAAGAATTCCATAGGAAAACTGAAGCCAGAAAAAGGCAAGGGTCCCAAAAAACTTGACCTCAACATATGAAGCCACACTCATAATCAAAGAACAATAAAACTAGAAGAAAAATACATTGTTCTGTTTCAAATGAATTACCCAAGCAACAATTTTTCAAAACGCAACACCATTTTTGCATTAGTCATCCTCCAAACATGTCTTCAAGGTAAACATACCAATTATCCTGTTTTTTTTATACCTAGCTGCTTAAAAAAGTTTACGAGGGATAAAACGCAGCTTTGATATGCCATACATGACTTCAAAAGATTGTTCTGCTACTATTACCTTTTTAAATGATGAGCAAATAACCTATCTAAAAATTCATTAATGGTTTATCTCACGCATTGCCGGGAAAATTTCAGGTCAAATTCAACTAATATGCAATTGTCCCTCAAGGAAATTCGGAAGTATAACTAGAAAATTACAATAAAAATACAGGGCGTCATATTTGCTCTAATGGAAGTGAAAAATAGCATTTAATAAGCATCAATGCCATGTGAGACAAAATCTTGGTCAACAAGTACACAACGTTATGCTAAGGGCTTTCGCTTACAATTTGAAGAGGACACTTGCATGAATTTTTGGAGGACTTCGAAATACCTATTTCATGCTCGACGAAAATCCTTTCTCGCATGTAACGTCCTGAAAGGCATTACTTTTATATGCCTTAGTTCAGCAGCTTGCTATTTTTTCAAATTATTGTGCCATGGCGACAGTAGTTAGGGGGCGCGTGGGGTTGCTGACGCATGCGCTTTAGTGTTTTTTCTTTCTTCTCTTCCATTGATGCCATATAATTCATGGTTTTGAAATCCTTTACAATTGCAAAGGGCGTAAGGTGCTCCAGCAGCAGTTACTCGTAGTTAAGGTGTTAGTTACAAATGTAGCCGGATATCTTTACCTCTGCATGAAAATATCTTGTTTAAATTGCCGACATGTTATGGTATGGGTGGCCCTGTCAAGACTCCCGCGTGGCGTGTCCTGGCATTGACGATTCCTAGGCTTTAGTAATACATGTCATTTTATAAAAATTGCGTTATGCTAAGCTTTATTTGCATTAAATTAATTTAACTTATAGAATGTCTTTGATCTTGCGATGCTGCAACCTGTGATCTTTCTACTGCACGTCTATTATTTCTATTTATGCAGTGTATCTATGATTTCCCACGATACTTAAAGTCATACTTCGTCATGTGTTGCACCAATTCTGTAATTCCAAGGTCTTGGGATTTAGCATCTGTTTCAAAATATATTTTGAACCTTCTAGTTTGCGCTTCCTACAGCTATAAGATGCAGATACTTGAAGCAACTGCTATATGATGATTTATTCATATTTTGAGTTTGATCTTGTTTTAGATATGGATAGGTTTTCCTCGCCAATCCTTTCTAAGAAGGGATTCAGGTCTGCCGAGGTAGCAAAGGAGGAATTGTTTATACCTCCTCCCCCCAGCTCACCTCCTGAGGATGATGACAATAGTGGTGCCTCTGACAATGATCTTGATTTCACTGATGCTGATGCAGCCATTGATGCCATGTTAGATGATCTTCAGTTGTTTCAGAAGGTAATGTGTTTTCCAGAGTTATGCTTATGCATTAACAGTACTATATGGTGCTTGCTTTATTAATATCATCGGTATGTTGCATGAAGTCCTTGGGTACTAGCATCTCCTTTCCAGCCTTCATTCAAATGAAGGTCTTTATTGGTTACTTTACGCAACCCATTCTTAAGAGATATCTTCCTGTTGATATAATTAAGGTTATCATATGATTTTGTGACTAACAGCTATTTGGCGTGATTTTACCTTTGTCCTGGAAAATGTCAAGGAAATGTAGTTTTATAAAAGCTCATACAAGAATCGTGCTACAAGATAAACAATACACTATGACACTGTTCATGATTCTTGTTTATGTTTGCTAGGTGCTTAGTTAGCATTTTGGAATGTTTTTGCCTTGATTAATAAACCGTTTAGCATTATTGTTGTTTTGCGCTTGTTGTACACCTGCTGAAGAATCAATTATAATCAGTGTTTCCAAACTTTTGCATAGATTGTTATGATAAGGATTTTAACTTTGACTTATGTCCTCATTGGAGCTGGGTATTTTTTACCAGGTAATTTAAGTCAAGAACTAAATATGCCACAGGTTTCCAATATAGGGCTGTTTTTACCAGAGGTTATAATTGAGTCAGCCCTATTAATTTGGTGTTTGCTTGTTTTGGGGATGTGGGATATTGTTACAGATGGTAATGATTTCAGCTATTGTCAAACCAACAAATCCCAGCCTGAGATTCGTGGCAGAAGAGTACCGAAAGGCATTTTAGTTATGTTCACTAAATGCTATTTACTTTTTGTAGTCATTTAGTATCTGTATAATAACCAAATTCTGTGGTTTGTGGATAATTTTGAAGTCATTTGGCAGTATCGCACTTCTACACCATTTTCTTGTAATATTAGTTCATAAGGAAATTATATTCATAATACAATAAAGTTTTCATAAATTCGATATTGAAAGTACTCTAGAGTTTTATGTGGGTGATTTGGTGATAAATAGTTCCAATCTTACTGTATCTGCTTCGAAAAAAAAAGTACATCAGAAAAAAAGCAATGCAATAAATAAGGAATAGTTTTGGAGACCCTTAGTTTTTAAGTTTGAGCTGCAATTTAAGATCCCATAAATATATGAAAAAATCGCATATAACATAATTTAGTCTTTCAAGTCATGGTCCATATTGAATGGTCTGATTGATGCTAGGTAACCAATGTGCAGTGGATTAGATTTTCAAAGTATTTATAACTGTATTATATAAACTGTAAGTATTAGTTATATGTAAACTGCAGAGATAGAAACAGAATAGTTACACATAAATACTGTTACTTATGAATTGTAGAGTATTAGTATACACATACGCAACCTACCATATCCTTATTACTTAAGTGTGGATACTTTTTCCACATGGTGGAATGGTATGTCCGTTAAGTGTGCCCTAAATATGTGGTTTTCTTGCAGGAGTTAGGATCACCTGAACAAGACTCACCTAGATTGTCGCTATCCAGAAAGCACTGTCCTCCCAAGGTCCTGGACGAAGAATTGGTGTGTGATATTTCTACAAATGTTGCTTTTATGGTTATATTAAGCTGTTAGTCCTATTAAGCTGCTGGCTTTAAAGAAGCTGACTAGGTATTAAGCGTGCAACAGATATGGCTTATTCCCATGTGGCAATTTTGAATTCACATGTGCTGCTGATGAGATGGAAGCAATTTATCAAGAGTAGGTCCTACAGGAGAGCGTACTCGATTACCGCAAGGCATCTAGCTTGAACTTTGTTATTGGCCTGTCTCACGTCGAAGGACACTCAAGACCAGCAAGCGCTTATCACAACATGCTGAGAGAAATTCAACCCTAAAAATGTGAGCAGGCTGTCTGGGGTATGCAGTAACTAAAACTCGAAGAACACAGTTGTACTTACATGTTGAAGCCGACTTTAAGAACACCCGCGATCAAGAAGTTGTGTAGTGCGTTGGCATCAGCTTGCTTGCAGGGCATCTCGGTAAAATTAGCCATCTCCGAAAGTTTAAACCTGATCGAAGTTACACGATTGAGACATCATGTTGGGGTCTTCATATCATAATACATATGCGTCGACGGGGAGCTTAGAAGACAAATGACAAACTTCCGAATGGTGATCGATATTACCATTCGTCGCTAGAGTTGCTTTTGTATCTAACTTCCTTGTTTAATGCTCGCTCCTATTTCTTAATTGTATTAAAGCAAAGTGTTGCTTATTACCCACAACATTAGATGCGCATGACTTACGAAGGCAAGGCATTACGCTTACATGTTTTGACATTCAAGGACATACTTGGGCAGATCAATTGGCGATTGCCTGGGCATGTGCGTATACATGGCTTAAATAATGGTGGATATCGTTTAAAGTTTCGAGATTTTGCTGTGGAAGTTTTTGAATTGAAAGTTCAAGTTTATCCGTCCACGGGAACTATCTTTCGTTTGGGTGGGCAAGGCCAAGTAGATCGTTTTATTCGAGGAGATATTTGCCACGAGTTTGGGTACCAGTACGGAATTACAGTATTTTAAATGTTTGAAAATTATTCCGGAAAACAATCAGCCACTGGACTACTGGATGCATGCGACCCGTGGGAGAACCAAGTGGAGGATTTTACTGTGCGGAATTTGTATGTAGGACCTCTGTCAATATTGCTAGGCGGACCTCGGTTTTCTGGTTGCGTTTCCATGATTGAAACTCCTCTTTTGTTTGATGACCTGCTTGTCTTTATTGCATTTGCAGGATCACCTTCGGATTTCGCTGGAAAATATAGACGGTGAGAATGATTCTTATTGTTTGGTATTCTTGCCTTTTCGTAGTGTATGTCATTTTTCGAATCTTTTATTTTATCTACGTGTATATATCGCCCCGTTGCTGTCCTGGCTAAGCCGCTCATTGATCTTCTTGGTGATTCTCTGGTTGATTGATTGATTGATTGATTGATTGATTGATTGATTGATTGATTGATTGATTTAATTTCAACCAAAGTAACTCTAGGATACCCGTCTTGTCCTAGAAACGCCGGATGTCGACCTCGATGCACTCTTGGAAGATCTCTGCTCCATGGAAAAGGACATGAATCCGGGGTCGTCCACGTTGGACCGGAACAGGAATGCATCGTCCGGTCCTTATTCCAGCTCAAACCTCGCGCAGGATCCGCTCATATTCCAATTTACACCAGCTACTCCGATAAGGGGAAAGCCTATGGCGCCCGTTCGGGTTTGTATTTTTAAAATATGTGAGGGTGAGCTGACAGCGTATATGTGATTGTATATATGGGTATGTATGTATTTATGTATGTGTGTATGTATGTATGTATACATATATGTA